>PVJD01007115.1:0-88606 GCA_004026545.1 Mormoops blainvillei | reverse complement strand
CTTAGATGTTTTGTAAAGTTCTCCTGTGTAACTGTCTGGTCCAGGGCTTTTGTGTGTCTGGAGTTTTTTGATTACTGCTTCAATTTCCCCAGCTGTTATCAGTCTGTTCAGGCTCTCTGCTTCTTCATTCAGTTTTGGAAGATTTTTTTTTAAGAAATTTGTCTATTTCACTCACATTTTCAAATTTGTTGCCAAATAGATGTTCATTGTTATTTCTTATAATCCTTTGTATTGCTGTGGTATCAGCTGTAATTTCTCCTCTTTCATTTCTGATTTATTTATTTGCATCCTCCCCCTTTTTTTCTTGATGAGTCTGCTTAAAGGCTTCTTGATTTTGTTTATCTTTTCAAAGAACCAGCTCCTGGATTCATTGATCCTTTGAATTTTTCTTTTAGTCTCTGTCTCATTCAACTCTGCTCTGACCTTGATTATTTCCTTTCTTCAGCTCTCTCTGGGCTTTGTTTGTTGTTGTTTATCTAGTTCTTGTAAATGTAGGGTAGATTGCTTATTTGAAATGTTTCTATCTTTTTTAGGTAGACCTGTATTGCTATGAATCTCCCTCTCAGGACTGCCTTCACTGTGCCCCAAAGGTTTTGTACTGTTGTATGTTCATTTTCATTTGTTTCTGGAAACTTTTTGATTTCTTCTTTGACCTCATTATTGACCCATTCATTGTTTAATAGCATGCTATTCAGTTGCTATGCTGAGTTTGGATGTTTTGGGTTTTTTCCTTGAGGTTGGTTTCTAGTTTTAAGCCTTTCTGGTCTGAGAAAATGCTTCACATGATTTCAATTTTCTTAAATTTGCTGAGGTTTGTTTTGGGTCCTATCATGTGGTCCCAAAATGTCCAAAACCTATGGGTCACCATGAAGGCAGTCCTGAGAGTGAAGTTCATAGCAAAAAAAGGCTGACTTTAAAAAGATAGAAACTTTTCAAATGAACAATCTACCCCTCCAGCTATAACAATGTAAGGAATGTCAACTGAAAGAGCTCAGAGAAAATAGAAGGAAGGAAATAAGCAAGATCAGAGCTGAATTAAATAACATACAGACTAAAGGAAAAATTCAAAGTATCAAGAAATCCAAGATGTGCTTCTTGGAAAAGATAAACAAAATAGAGACGTGTAAGCAGACCCATCAAGAAAAAAATTAGAGAGGACCCAAATAAATAAAATCAGAAATCAAAGAGGAGAGATTATTACTGATACCACAATGCTTACAAATACAAATGATTGTAAGAAATGACTTGAACAACTATATGCCAAAAAATTTGAAAATGGGTAAAAGGACAGATTTGTAGAAAAATATAATCTTCCAAAACTAAATAAAGAAGGAGAAAGCCTGAAAATATGGATAACAGATGGTGAAATCAAAGGACTAATCAAAAATATGCTGACACAAAAAAGGCCCTAACAATGGTTTCACAGGAGAATTTTATATAACATGTAAGGAAGAGCTAACCCCTGTCCTTATCAGTCTATTCCAAAATATCCAAGAAGAGGGAATACTCCCAAACTCTTTTTCTGAAGCTAGCATCATTCTAATTCCAAAACCAGATAAAAACAAAAGACAAAAAGAAAATGACAGGCCAATATTGCTGATGAACATAGACACTGAAATCCTAAAAAATATTTCAAACTGAATCCAGCAATACATGTAAAATACATTATCAAGTGGGATTAAAATACATTATCAACTGGGATTCATCTCAGGGATACAATGATGATATAATGTCAGCAAAGCAATAAACCTAATATACCACATAAACAAAGGAAGGACAAAACTCACATGATCATATCAATAAATGAAGGAAAAACATTTGATAAGGGGCAGTACCCATTTATGGTAAAAACACTCAGCAAAGTGGGAGTAGAGGAAGCATACCTCAACATAACAAAATCCATATATAAGAAACCTACAGCCAACATCTTACTCCATGGGCAATAACTAAAACTTTCCCACTAAGATTAGGAACAAGACAAGGATGTCCGCTTTCACTACTCCTATTCAACATTGTGTTGGAAGTCCTAGCCACGGCAGTCAGACAAGAAAAAGAAATAAAATGTATCCAAACTGTAAAGGAGGAAGGAAAATTGTCACTATTTGCAGATATATGATAGTGTACATAGAAAACCCTATAGACACCACCAAAAAACTACTCGACCTAATGAGTGAATGTGGAAAAACAGTGGGATACAAAGTCAATATTCAGAAATCAAAGGTAGGTTTGTATACTAACAATGAATATCAGATGCAGAAATCAGGAAAAAAATACCACTTGTTATAGCAACAAGAAAAATAAAGTACCTAGGAATAAACCTTACCAAGGACATAAACGACCTGTACTCAGAAAACTGCAAATGCTGAAGAAACAAGTTTAGGAAGAGACAATAAATGGAAGAATATAGCATGTTCATGGATTGGAAGTGTTAACATTATCAAAATATGGGAGTAGGAGACAGAGCAGGTGGCATACCATGACTGAGACAGTGGTCACTGGCTGGGACAGTACTAGAGAAATTGGGGAGCTGGGTGATACCAAGAGATGGGAAAAGAGAAGGGCCACACCCGACCATGACCCAGATAGTCCCAGGACTGGTCAGAGAGTTGGGCTGACCCAGCAATTGTTAGGAAAGGCCACCCACAACCAAGGGAAATTCACTCAAAAAAAAAAAAGCTCTCAGCTGCTGTGCAAGGACTTCAGGTACACAGTGGCTACAACAGAAAAGGAGGAGGAAGGTTGCACTTTGCTCAAAATAAGGGCACCCCATAGACCGATCAAAGTGGGCAACAGGGACCAATGAGGCAGCAGTCCCCAGAGAGACTTAATTTAATAGGGGCACTAAACTGCCCTGAAGGGACTTTCCGAGCAGAGTATCCAGGTCAGTAAAGAGTGAGGAGGCAGGCTGCAAGTTGCTCCCAATCAGTGTACCTCATAGACTAGTAAAAAGGCTGAACATCGAGCCAGATTAAAGGTGCCAGCCAGATGTATATGCACAGTGTGGCACCACAGCACTCTGAGGGCTCAGCTGGAGGCTGGGAACCAGAGAATACTGCAGCCTAGACCCAGCCCCCATCCTCACCAGATCCCCAGGAAAGAAAAAAACAAAAAAGAACCCTATGCCCCTCTGACTGCAGCATCCAGGCAGACCAACAGAACCCACTTGGTAGGTTTAAAGTCAGCAGGAGGTTTTCTTTTTCTTTTTTTCTTCTTTCTTTTCTTGCAAGTGTAAGACAATAAGCCCTGGAGCTGTGAAAGGTTCAGACACATCCAGAGAGAGAGCAGAAGGTTAACACCAACAACTGAGAAAAAAATTTCACTTTGATACCCTTCAGAACTTACGTTTTACTTATTTTGGTTTTTGTTATTTTTATTTTTTATATGTTTTATTTATTTTTCTTCCTTCCATTTAGTTTTCTTTGTTTTGTTTCTTTGCTTAATTTCATTGTTTGACTGGTTTTCTTATTCTCCCCTGTCTATTACATTTTTATTTTTATTCTGTCACTGCAGCCATATTCCAATAACACATTACTCTTGGCCTTTTAATTTTTATTCTTTTTATGCAGATTACATATTGCTGGTCTTATTATATTGTTCCAAATCCCACACAGCACCCTTCCTGGGTCTTGGCCTATTTCACTATCTTCCTGAGCTTTATTACTATTGTGGTCAACTATACTCTCTCCCACACTACTCCAAGTTCCTATCCCTTCCTCTCACTATATCTCACATCTAACCTCACATAGGCATTCTGATTTCTAGAGTCAGCTCACATTCTCTGCCGCCCCACCACCACCCCAACCATAAGAGTTATCCCTTTTTCACCTTATATGGAAAAGGACCACTTGTGTGAATTATCCCGCTTACCATGGTACTTCTCCAAGGATCTCATATATGTTCTCTACTTCTTAGTGCTTTAATTCCCATAGAATACTACCCCACTGTCTTACTCCATTTCACTTTCAACTTGCCCCTGATCACATACAAGATAAGGCGGGAGTTGTGAATACCAGTAAACCTGCTGGAGGAGAGAACCTACCAAAAAAGGAACCTCCAACAGGTAAAGCTCAAGTGCAACAAGAGACCCCACACAAAAGGAAGAAAGGGAAAACCTAGAGCATCTGGACAAGGAGACCAAAGAGATGACACCACTGAGCCCCAAAGAACTCCAACCACAGCAGTTCACCCTACGAAGATAGCTGGGAAAGCAGAGCACCAGGAATCACAGAAACAAACAAAAAGAGTCACCAAAAATGGGGTAACAAAGGAAGAACCTGCAACCAAAAGGAATAAAGACTCCCCACTAAAAGAGCTAAATGAAATGGAGGCAAGCAAACTATCAGATATAGGATTCAAAAGAATGGTGATAAGGATGCTTAATGAATTCAAAGACAACTAGTAGGAACTGAATGAGAACGACAACAGTATGAAAAGGGAATTAAAAACCTTAAACAAGAACCAGCAAGAATTGAAGAATACAATTTCTGGGGGAGAAAATACACTAGAAGAAACTACAAGCAGGTTGGATGAGTCAGAGCACCGAATCAGTGAGCCAGAAGGTAATGTAGAAAGAAATACTCACATGGAGGAGGTGAATGAAAAAGGACACAAAAAACATGAAGATACCTTAAGGGAATAGTAAGACAACATGAAATGCAACAACACTCGAATCAT
Source organism: Mormoops blainvillei (assembly GCA_004026545.1). Lineage (NCBI taxonomy): Eukaryota > Metazoa > Chordata > Mammalia > Chiroptera > Mormoopidae > Mormoops > Mormoops blainvillei. Next base: position 83,932 of record PVJD01007115.1, on the reverse strand, counting down.
AGGAATACCAGAAGGAGAAGAAAAGGAGCAAGGGATAGAAATGCTGTTTCAAAAAATAATGATAGAAAACTTCCCAAAACTGGAGAGGGAACATACCACACAAGTTCAGGAAGCACAGAGGGTCACAATTACAATGAACCCAAAGCGGTCTACTCCAAGACACATCATAATTAAAATTCCAAGTTTTAAAGACAAGGAGAGAATTTTGAAGGCAGCAAGAGAGAAACAAGGAGTAACATACAAAGGAGCATTGATAAGGCTAGCAGCTGATTTCTCCACAGAAACACTAGAAGCCAGGAGTGAATGGCAAGAAATATTCCAAGTAATGAAAAGCAAAGACTTGCAATCAAGACTACTCTATCCAGCATGGCTCTCAATTAAAATGGAAGGCAAAATAAGGTGTTTCCCAGACAAAAGAAGGCTGAGAGAATATACCTCTGGAAAACAACACCGCAAGATATGTTAAAAGGACTTCCATAAGAAGAGGAAGGAAAAGAGTGAGAGAGAGAGAGAAACGTGATGCAAAGGGGGAAAAATGATAAGTACCTATCAACAATAACCTTAAATGTTAATGGATTAAATGCTGCAATAAAAAAACATAGGGTAACTGAATGGATAAGAAACCATGACTTGCACACAAATATGCTGCCTACAAGAGACCCACCTCAGAAATAATGATCTACAAAGGCTTTAAGTGAAGGTTTGAAAAAAAAAAATTCCAAGCAAATGGACAGGGAAAAGAAAAAGACAGGATAGCAATACTTACATCAGGCAAAATAGACTTCAAAACAAAAGCCATAAAAGGAGATACTGAAGGACACTATAGTGAAGGACACTTAAGGGAAAAGTGCATCAAGAGGACATAAACATTGTAAATAAATATGCACTCAACATAGGAGCACCTAATAATATAAGGAAAATCTTGGGTGACTGCAGGAAAGATATAGATAGCCACACACTTATACTAGAGAGTTTTAGCACACCATTGTCAAAAATGGATAGATCCTCTATACAAAATATCTACAAGGATATTGTGGCTATGAACAATGTCCCACATCAAATGGACTTCACTGATTTTATATATATATATAAAACCTTTCATCCCAAAGAAGTAAAATACACATTCTTTTCAAATGCACATGGAACGTTTTCAAAGATAGACCACATGATAGGACAAAAAAACAACCTACAACAAATTCAAGAAAATTGAAATCATATCAAGCAATTTATCACATCACAAGGGACTGTAACTAGAAACCAACCTCAAGGAAAGAACTCAAAAACAGTAAAATTCATGGAGACTGATTAGCATGCTATTAAACAATGAATGGGTGTATAATGAGTTCAAAGAAGAAATCAAAAACTTTCTGGAAAAATATGAAAATGAACACACAGCTGTCCAAGCCTTATGGGACAGAGCAAATGCAGTTCTGAGATGGAAGTTAATAGCAATACATGCCTACCTAAAAAAGAAATATTTCAAATAAACAACCAAATACTATAGCTATAAGAACAGGAGGTAAAACAAAAAACAAAGCCCAGAGCAAGTAGACAGAAAGAATAACCAAGAAAAGAGCAGATTTAAATGACATAGAGGCTAAGGAACAATTCAAAGTATCAATAAATCCAGGAGCTAACATTGACAGTCCTTTAAGCAGACTCATCAAGAAAAAAAGAGAGCAGACACAAATAAACAAAATCATAAGTGAAAGAGGAGAGATCACAACTGATAACCACAGAAACACAAAGGAGTGTAGAAATTACTACAAAGAACTATATACCAAAATATTAGAAAACCTGGGTGAAATGGACAAATCCTCCAAAAATATAATCTTCCAAAACTGAATGAAGAAGAAGCAGAGAGCCTGAACAGACTGATAACATCTGGGGAAATCAAAGCAGTAATCAAAAAACTCCCGGCACACGAAAGCCTTTGGTGGGATGGTTTCCCAGGAGAATTCTACAAAATATTTAAGGAAGAGCTAACTCCTATCCTTCTCAGACTATTCCAAAAAATCCAAAAAGAGGGAAGCCTCCAAAAGTCTTTTTATAAAGCCAGAATCATCCTCGTCCCAAACCAGATAAAGACACCACCAGGAAAGAAAACTACAGGCCAATATTGCTGATAAACATAGGTGCTAAAATCCTCTACAAAATATTGGCAAACTGTACCCTGCAACACATTAAAAAGATCATCCACCATGATCAAGTGGGATCCATCCCAGGGATGCAAGGATGGCACAATATTCACAAACCAATAAACGTAATAAGTCACACAAACAGAACGAAAGACAAAAATCACATGATCATATCAAGAGATGCAGAAAAAGCATTTGACAACATATAGCACCCATTTATGATCAAAACAATCAGCAAAGTAGGAGTAGAGGTACCATACCTCAACATAATAAATGTCATATACAAGAAGCCTACAGCCAACATCATACTCAATGAGCAAAAACTAAAATCTTTCTCACTAAGGTCAGGAACAAGAGAAGAGTGTCTACTTTCACCACTTCTATTCAACATAGTATTGGAGGACAAAGCCACAGCCATCAGGCAAGAACTAGAAATAAAAGGCATCCAAATTTGAAAGAAGGAAGTAAAACTGTCATTGTCTGCAGATGATATGATTGTGTACACAGAAAATCCCATCAACTCCACCAGAAAACTACTCGACCTAATAAGTGAATTTGGCAAAATGGCAGGTTACAAAGTCAATATTCAGAAACTGAAGGCATTTTTGTACTCCAACAATGAAATATCAGAATCAGAAATCAGCAAGAAAGTCTCATTCACTATAGGAACAACAACAACAAAAGTACCTAAGACTAAACCATACCAAGGAAGTAAAAGACCTGTACTCAGAACACTACACAACAATAAAGAAGGAAATTAAGGAAGATACAAATAAATGGAAGCATATATCGTGTTCATGAATCAGAAGAATCAAAATCATCAAAATGTCCATACTACCCAAAGCAATTTACAGATTCAATGCAATGCCCATGAAAGTACTAATGACATATTTCACAGATATAGAACGAGCAACTCAAACACTTATATGGAACCATAAACAACCCTGAATAGCTACAGCAATTTTGAGAAAGAACAAAGTTGCAGAGATCACAATACCCGATATCAAGCTATACTACAAGGCTACTGTAATCAAAACAGTCTGGAACTAGCATAAGAACAAACACATAGATCAGTGGAACAGAATAGAGAACCCAGACATAAACCCATGTCTCTATGGTCAATTAATATTCAGCAAAGGAGGCAAAAGCATAAAATGGAGTAAAAATAGCCCCTTCAACAAATGGTGTTGGGAGATCTGGACAGCTACATGCAAAAAAAAAATGAAACTCGACCACCAACTTACACCATACACAAAAATAAACTCAAGATGGGTAAAAGACTTAAATATATGCCATGAAACTATAAAAGTCCTAGAGGAGAGCATAGGCATGAAAATCTCAGATATTCCATGCAGTGATGTTTTTACCAATATGTCCCCTAGAGCAAGGGACATAAAGGAAAAAATAAACAAATGGGACTTCATCAAATTAAAAAGCTTCTGCACAGCTAAAGAAAACATCAGCAAAATGAAAAGGGAACCAACTTAGGAAAATATAGGAAAATATATAGGAAGTATAGGAAAATATATTTGCCAATAATGCATCAGACAAGGGTGTGATCTCCAAAATATATAAACATCTCACATGACTCCACTCTATGAAGACAAAGAACCCAATTAAGAAATGGGCAAAGGCAAAAAGACAGATAAACATGAGCTAAGAGGCGTGGGGATGATGGGATGGGGTGCAGGGTGGAGGGAGTAAAGCAGAGGAAAAAATGGGACAACTTAATAGCATAATCAATAAAAACATACAAAAAAAAAGAAGTACAAACTGGGAAGTACAAAATAGACAGTGGGATGTTAAGGACAATATAGTAGATTCATCTTTGGCTAAAAGAGTAACCTAAAAACTTATATGCATGACCCATGGTCATGAACTAAGGAGGGACGTATTGCTATATGGAATGAGGGTACCTGGTGGAGAAGGGAAAAGTTGGGATAACTGTAATAGCATAATCAATAAAATATATATTTGTTAATGCAAAAAAAAGAAAAGAAAGAAATGGGCAAAGGACCTGAACAGACACTTCTCCAAGGAGGACATAAACAGGGCTCAGAGACATATGAAAGGATGCTCAGCATCACTTGCCATCAGAGAGATGCAAATTAAAACCACAATGTGATACCATTTCACACTGGTCAGAATGGCCATCATAAACAAAGCAACAAACTACAAGTGCTGGTGAGGTTGTGGAAAAAAAGGAACCCTAGTACACTGTTGGTGGGAATGCAGACTTGTGCAGCCACTGAGGAAAACAGTATGGAATTTCCTCAAAAAATTACAAATGGTATTGCCTTTGGACCCGGCAATTCTACTGCTGGGATTATACACTAAGAATCCTGAAACACCAATTCGAAGGAACCTGTACACCCCAATATTCATAGCAGCACTATTTACAATAGCCAAATGCTGGAATCAGCCTAAGTGCCCATCAATAAATGGTTGGATTTTTTAAAAACTGTGGTACACTTACACAATGGAATACTATGCAGCAGAAAGAAAGAAATAACTCCTACCCTTCATAACAGCATGGATGGAACTAGAAAGCATTATGCTAAGTGAAATAAGTCAGGCAGTCAAAAACAAATACCATATGATCTCACCTACCAATGGAACCTAATCAACAAAACTAACAAGTGAGCAAAATAGAATCAGAAACATGGAAATAAATGGGGGAAAGAAGGGATAGGGTCAAGTCAAGGAACTTGTATAAAGGACCCAAGGAAAAAGACAATGAGTGGAGGATTGAATGTGGGAGGTTGGGGATAGGAGGGCAGGGGAAAGTAATGGCAAGGAAATGGGGACAACTGTAACTGAACCATAATAAAATAATAAAATTAAGAAGAAAGAAAACCATAGGCTTGTATTCCTGATTAATATAGATGCAAAAATCCTCAACAAATTATTAGCAAACAGAATGCAACAATACATTAAAAAGAGCACACACTACGATCAAGTGGGATTTATTCCTGGGGTGCAAGGGTGGTTCAATATCTGCAAATCAATTAACATGATATATCACATAAACAAAATAAAACATTAAAAATCATGTGATCATATCAACATATTCATAACAATAATTTGGCAGAATTCAACACATTTATGATTTAAGAAAAACTCTAAGCAAAGTGGGGATAGAGGGAACATACCTCAACATAATAAAAATCATGTATGACACACCCACAGCTAACATCATACTTGACTATAAAAAGCTGAGTGAATTTTTTTAAGATATGGAACAAAATAAGGATACCCACTTTCACTACTTTTGTTGAATATAGTACTGGAAATCCTAGCCACAGCAATATGACAAGAAAAAGAAATAAAAACATCCAAAATGGAAACAAAGAAGTAAAATTGTCATTAACTGTAGATAACATAATACTGTATATAGAGAACCCAAAGAGTCCACCAAAAAACTACAAGAACTAGTAAAGAAATTCAATAAAGTTGCAGGATATGAAATTAATATTCAAAAATCAGTTTTATTTTTATAAGCCAATAACGAACAATCAGAATGATTGAGAAAACAATCCCATTTACAGTTGCATCAAACAATAAAATAAAATATCTAGGGAAAAAATTAACCAGGAGGTAAATGACCTATACTTGCAAAACAAGGCACTGAAGAAAGAAACTGAAGAAGACACAAGAGAATAGGAAGAATTGACATCATTAAATGTCCATACTATCCAAAGAAATTTACAGATTCAAAGCAATCCCTATCAAAATACCAATAGCATTTTTTGCATAACTAGAACAATGATCAAAAATTGTATAAAGAACCAAGAGACCCCAAATACCCAAAGAAATCTTTAGGAAAAAAATTGAAGGTATTATACTATCTTATATCAAACTATACTACAAAGCTATAGGAATCAAAACAGCATGTTACTGAAATAAAAACAAACACATATATCAATTGAACAGAAATGAAAGCCCATAAATAAATCTATGCCTATATAGTCAATTAACCTATGACAAAGAAGACAAGAATATACAATGCAGGAAAGCTGGTCTTCAATAAATGACATTGAGGAAAATAGACAGGTACATGCAAAAAGTGAAACTAAACCAGTTTTTTTACACCACACAAAAAAAACTAAAATAGATTAATGTCTTAAATATAAGACCTGAAATCATGAAACTCCTAGAAGAAAACATTGGCAGTAAACTCTTTGACATTTCCCTTAGCAATTCTTTTTTTGGATATGTCTCCTTGGGTAAGGGGATAAAAGTAAAAAAGAAACAAAAGAGAACACATCAAACTGAAAAGGTTTTGCAAAGTAAAGGAAACCATCAAGAAAATAAAAAGGCAACCTACTAAATGGGAGAAGGTATTCACCAATGACACGTCTGATAAGGGGACAATATCCAAAATACATGAATAACTTATACAACTTAACAACAACTAAAAAACAAAGAACAAACAAACAAACACTTTGATTTAAAAATGGACAGAGGATCTGAATACATGCTTTTCCAAAGACGACATACAGACGTCCAACAGACATATGAAACATTACTAATCATCACAAAAATGCAAATTAAACCACAATGAGACATCACCTCACATCTGTCAGAATAGCTATCAGCAATAAATCAATGAACAACAAGTTTTGGTGAGGATGTGTAGAGAGGGGAACTCTCATTTGCTGCCGTTGGGGTTGTAAATTGGTGTAGCCACTAGGGAAACAGTATGGAGGTTCCTCAAAATATTAACAATTTGCCATTGTGACAACATGAATGGGCCTAGAGGGTATTATGCTAAGTAAAATAAGTTAGAGAAAGACAACTACCATATATTTCACGTATATGTGCAATCTGAGACAAAGAAAACAAAACAGGAGCAAACTCAAATTAGATACAGAGAACATTCTGAGCACCACCAGATGGGAGAGGGGTTGGGGGAATGGGTGAAAACAGTGATTAAAAAGAATTAACAAGTATAAGTTTCCAGTTATAAAAATAGTCATGGAGATGTAAGGTACAGCATAGGAAATATAGTCATCAATATTGCCATAGCTATGTATGGTGTCAGATGAGTACTAAACTAATTGGGATAATCATTTTGCACTATATATACTTGTCTAGTCACTATATTGTACACCTGCAATTAATGTAATTTTGTATGTAAAATTAACTTATTGGAAAATAAGTTAATTTTATGGAAATGAAATCAGCTTTTTTTTTAAGACACTTCTCTATTTAGCAGGTTGGTAAGAGAGGTCTTTCTTTTGATTTCCTGTATCTTGCACTGAAGCATACATTTTTATTTTCTCTTACTTATACTGCTGGGACTTCAGAGATCTCTGTGAAGTATCACCTTGGCCATGGATAATGCCCTGTATCCCCTGGGACTATGGGTGTCCCCTCTGTGACCAAGTAACCTCAGTCTCTGGATACCATCCCTGTGGGGAAATGTGGTAGGTTTCAGGTCCACAAGATTTCAGTACTGCCTCCTATAGTAAATGCAGGAGGTACTATCTGAGGTGTCCTAAATTCCTCCATTGGGCTCTGCTACAATGGGTGAGGGCTGGTTGAGGCTGGATTACGCATCTGTGGCTTTGTTCTCTTTCCAGTATGGGCGGCTGCCACACCTCAGCTGCCACAGCTCTGTATATCAGCCCCAGTCGCTGGGATTAACTGGAGCGTATGCTTGCTGCTTAGGTAGAAATGTTTCTGCTTCTTCAGTTCTTAGGGCTGAAGATAGTGTGCTCTGTAATCCAACACTTCAAAAGCAACAGCTTCTGATGGGGCCCAATGTTACCTCTGGGACAATGAGGGGAGGTGAGCTCTGGGAGAGTTTGGGGAGGCTGCTATGTGTAGGTGGTTTTATTTTCTGCCTAGTAATGTTGGCTGCTGGACCACAGCTGCCACACCTGTTCCTACTCTGCTCCTGTCCCTGGGTTCAGCTGTAGTACATGCTGACATAGTACATGCTGAAGTCTCAGGCAGAAATGTTGATTCTACCCTGCTGTTCTTTAGGGCTGCAGGTTTTACATTGCTAAAACCTGACACCTCCCCTGCTACTGAGTGCTGCAGTGGGCTGCAGGTTGCATCTTTGGCACTCATCTCTGATCTTCTGCCTTCCCTCCTCTCCTGTTCACTTCAAAAAGCTACCTTCAGATGTTCTGATGCAAGAATCTCTTAAATGTGTTTATGTGTTGATCAGGGAGCCCTTTGTTGAACTATAGCTCTCCAACTTGTAACTTCAAGTAGAGAGACCTGGAGAACCCCTCACACTGAAATGCTGCTGACATCACCCTGGACAATACGTTAATTTTTTTTAAAAAACACTTAAAATGACATGGTTAAAGATCTGGCTATACAGTGCAACTGACAAGGAAATTGGTTTTTCTCCATAACACACAACCACACATTTTAAGAACATAACCATAATTACAAGTGAGGACATTATACCAGGACACATCAGAATTTTAGGAACTTCATACAATTTTGGAATATTCATATTAATAATATTTACCCATACATTATACCCTGGAAGTTTATCATCACTTATTTTACAATGCTTTTTATAATTTAACATGCCAAATAAGCCTAATCAGTTTAATATTTCTCTTCTATAGAGAGGACAAATCTCTTGAGGTATTCCAGGTCAAGAAAAAATTCTATTCAAAATTTGAATTTTAGAAAGTTTGTCAAACATATCAAAAGGTTTGAACATTTTACTAAAAAGATCACAGGTCATTATGAACCAATTCTAAATTATCCATTTAACCAAAGTGACAATAAAAGAATTCAAAGACAAATACAGAAGGTTACTTGATTGTTAGCAATGGTTTTGTTCTTATTATTGAGAAGGTTCGGTTTTCTTAAGTCATCAAGGACCTGATTAAGACAACATTAAGACACAGAAAAGTTTGATAAAACATAGGATCTTTGCTTTCTAGGCAAAAAAAAAAAAAAATTCATAATATCAGGAAGCAGACCAATAGTACGGGAAAACTTTGACCTTTTACCAGAGAGAAAGAGAACCAAGCTTTAATTCCGCATCACTTTACATTTGAGATTTAAATTCACTTAATTACATTTATTTCAATCTTATTCAGCATGGCCACATATAAAATTTCTTTCAAGATTTCTTTTTACAAACTTTCAACAATTCTCCTTGTCCAAATTAGTTTGTTGTTCTCTTACCCATTCAGAAATAAGCAACTTTTTTAACGGTAGAAAATGTCCAAATTTAATATGTATGTACATGTGGGGTTGCCATAAGAATATGAGACCTGAAGACACATGGGCAGTTAAGACTTATATGAGCTAAGGAAAATGGGGAATTTGTGGTTTGGGGACTTCAAAGGACAGAAAGGCAATTAACATGGAGATAGGAAAGCAAATGTTTGGTAAAGAAATGTTCATTGGGCCATCTTTAACAAAGGGACACAAGAAAGAGGACTTTGAACAATAGGCCTTGCTAGGTTCCTCCCTATCACACACTAGTTCATATTAAGCTACAGTTATTTATGATAGTATCTTCCTTACTGGAACAATTACTCTATCTAAATTCCTTTGAGGCAGTTAGAGGGAAGCTCAAAGGAGTTTCCTGAGCCTTTCATTTCTTAAAAATAACCAACCTAAAATAATAATATCCCAAAAGGCATATTTGGGGGCAGTGGCAAACTCTGCTTCCCCTCACTAATTAGTTAGTCCACATTTTACATTAGCCTCAGTTACACTCAGCCTATCAGTTTGTGGTACCAGTGTGAGCTCCATCTGTTTTCCAGCACACTCATGGTTTCTTTACTTTCAACTAGACAATATTCGACCAGGGGAAACAAAGGAAAAGAAGAGCTCCTGGTTGGTGATGTACCTGGGAAAAAGAGGCTAAGTGAGAGAAAAGGGAAGAGAAACGTCCACCCTGTATGACCTGACAAGTACCCACAGTGAGTTTTCATAAGACAGGTTAGAACGCACTGGTCTGACAGCTCTCATACCTCTAGGTCTAGATAGGGACAAGACATGGTCAGCCAGAGATCCCCAGGGTCCCCAGAGAAACCTTATGGTTTCTCTGCATATCCAGGACTTGAAAGAATCCTCTTTATGGTTGTCTTGATTTCTTACCTCCTAACACTGGTGGGAAACACACTCGTCATCCCACTGTCTGTGCTGAACCCCAGCTTCTACTCTGCCATGTATTTTTTGCTCTCCAATCTCTCCTTCTTGGGCCTCACAAACTGCATCCCCCAGATGCTGGCTAAGCCCTAGGACCCAAAAAAGACCATCATCTTCCTTGGCAGCTCTGTTCAGCTCTTCATCTTCCTGTTTCTGGGGACCATGAGTGCATCCTCCTGACAGGGATGAACTTTGACCACTATGTGGCTGTCTGTCAGCCCCTCCACTAAGCCACCATCATCCACCTTCACCTGTGCTGGCAGCTGGCAGCTGTGGCCTGGGTCACTGGGCTATTGGAGCCAATGGTCCAGACATCACCTACTCTCCACCAGGCATTCTGCCCCCACCAGCAGGTGGATAGTTTTGTGTGTATGGTCCCAGCTCTAATTTGACTCTCCAGTAGGGACATCACCTCCAAAGAGATTTGCAGTGTTGTCAGTGTTTCATCTTGGTTGTGCCCCTCAGCCTCATCCTTGTTTCTTACAGAGCCATTGCCCAACAGTGCAGAGCAATTAACTCTGCAAAAGGGTGGGGGAACCTTTGGGACCTGCTCCTCTTATCTCACTGTGGTTACCCTATCATTGTTGCCTACCTCCAGCCCGAAGATCCCTATGCCCCTGAAAGGAGCAAGTTCTTAAGAATTTATTTATTTATTTAGAGAGGGGAAGGGAGGGAGACAGAGAGGGAGAGAAACATCAATGTGTGCTTGCCTCTCACACGCCCCCTACTGGGGACATTGCCCACGACCCAGGCCTGTGCCCTGGTTGGGAATTGAACCAGGGACCCTTTGCTTTGCAGTCTGGTGCAAAGATCCCTATGCCCATGAAAGGAGCAAGTTCTTTGGTCTCTTCTATCTCATGGGCACTCTTTCACTTGACCCTCTCATATATACTCTGAGGAATGAGGTGTTAAAGAGGTAGAGGGTTGCTGGGAAAGAACAAGAACTCCAGGAGAGCTGCTTCATGTGCTTTCAAATTGAGAGGAGATTCCTCATGCTTCTATCAGGGAGTGTGTATTCCTCACACTGCTGCCTTCCTCATACCAGTCATGCCACAGAAATGAATGACAGCCACACGTGTGTGTATGTGTATGCTTATGAATGTGCATGAATGTGTATGAGAGACAGGCTGAAAAGGTGATAAGAGAAAGAATATATCTCTTTATAAAACATTATATGGAGTTGCCATATCTGGCCACGAAGGTGTCAAGAAATCCTTAAAGCAGCCCAAGAAGCAAAGATGGATGAAACAAGGCATTCCAGTAGAAAAAACAAAAACAAGAAGATACTCAGACCATAAGGAAGGTCTCCCTGGCCACAGACAGAATTAAGAAATGTAGCTAAAAGATGGAGGCATACGTAGATACACTTTTGTCTCCTCACACAACCAAAAGAAGGACAACAAATTTAAAAACAAAAAATAACCAGAACTGCCAGAAAATCGAACTGTATGGAAGTCCGACAACCAAGGAGTTAAAGAAGAAGCATTCATTCAGACTGGTAGAAGGGGTGGAGACAGGCAGCTGGGGAGGAGAGGATGCACAGCAAAGCAGCAGCTGGCAGACCAGGCGGTCCCACATTTGTGCACAGATAAACCTGGAGGAACAACTGGGATGCGAGACAGACTGTGAAGCCCACAGTTCCACTGTGGGAAAAGAGCCTCAAGACCTCTACAGATAAGCCCGTGGGGTTTGCCCTGCCATGGCTCAGTGGATTGAGCACCAGACTGCAAAGCAAAGGGTCCCCAGTTCAATCCCCAGCCAGGGCACAGGCCTGGGTCGTGGGCAATGTCCCCAGTAGGGGGCGTGTGAGAGGCAAGCACACATTGATGTTTCTCTCCCTCTCTGTCTCCCTCCTTTCCCCTCTCTAAATAAATAAATAAAATCTTAAAAATAAAAAATAAAAAAACCTGTGGGGTTCCCGGCTGCGGAGAGAAACTACCAGTCTCACAGGAAAGATTGTCTGAGAGACCTACTTGGTCCTAAAGTGTACACAAATCCATCCACCCTGGAATCAGCACCAGAAGGTCCCAATTTGCTTGTGGGTAGCAAGGGAAATGACTGAGAGCTGGCCAAGAGCCAAGCAAGTGACGTTGTTCCATCTCAGACCCCTCCCGCATACAGCACCACAAGGCGGTGACATGGGCTGTCCCACCCTGGCAAATACCTAAGTCGCTGCCCCTCACAACATAATAGGCATGCCAAGACAAAAAAAAAATATGGCCCAAATGAAAGAATGGATCAAAGCTCCAAAAACAGAACTAAGCGATGAAGAGATAGCTAAGCGATGAGATAGCCAACCTAACAGATACAGAGTTCAAAACACAGGTAATCTGGATGCTCACAGAAATGGTTGAGTATGGTCTCAAAATGGAGGAAAAAGTGGAGGCTATGCAAAGTGAAATAAAGAAAAATATACAGAGATCCAACAGTGAAAAGAAGGAAACCGGGAATCAAATCAATGATTTGGAGCAGAAAGGAGAAATAAACATTCAACTGGAGTAGAATGAAGAAACAAGAATTTTTTAAAATGAGGAGAGATTTAAGAACTTCTGGGACAAGTTTAAATGCTCCAACATCTGAATAATAGGGATGCCAGAAGGAGAAGAAGAAGACCAGGAAATTGAAAACTTATTTGAAAAATAATGAAGGAGAACTTCCCCAATCTGGCAAAGGAAATAAACTTCCAAGAAGTCCAGGAAGCTCAGAGAGTTCCAAAGAAGTTGGACCCAAGGAAGCACACACCAAGCCACATCATAATTACATTACCCAAGATTAAAGATAAGGAGAGAATCTTAAAAGCAGTAAGAGAAAAGGAGATAGTTACCTACAAAGGAGTTCCCATAGACCTATCAGCTGATTTCTCAAAAGAAACCTTACAGGCAAGAAGGGGCTGGAAAGAAGTATTCTAAGTCATGAAAGACAAGAACCTACATCCAAGATTACTGTATCCAGAAAAGCTATCATTTAAAATGGAAGGGCAGATAAAGTGCTTCCCAGATAAAGTAAAGTTAAAGGAGTTCATCATCACCAAGGAGTTCATCATCGCCTTATTAAATGAAATGTTAAAGGGACTAATCTAAGAAGATGATCAAAAATATGAACAGTAAAATGACAAACGCACAACTGTCAACAACTGAACTTTAAAAATCAAAAACAGAAACAAACTAAGCAAACAGCTAGAACAAGAACAGAATCACAGAAATGGAGATCACATGGAGGGTTATCAGTGGGAGGGGGAAGGAGGGAGTGGGGAGAAAGGTACAGGGAATAAGAAGCATAAATGGTAGGTACAAAATAGACAGGGGAAGGTTAAGAATAGTATGGGAAAGAGAGAGGCCAAAGAACTTATATGTATGACCCATGGACATGAACTAAGTTGGGGAATACTGGTGGGAAGGGGGTGCAGGATGGAGGGGAATAAAGGAGAGAAAAAAATGGGACAACTGTAATAGCATAATCAATAAAACATATTTAAAAAATGAGGGATGCCCAGTTAAATTTGAATTTCAGGTAAAACAGAATTATCTAGCATAAATATGTCCCAAATATTGCATAGTATATACTTACACTAATGAATTATTCAACATTTATGTGAAATTCAAATTTAACTAAGTGTTCTGTATTTTGTTTGCGAAATTTTACTTATCAACCTCTGTGCTTGAGTTTTCTCATTGATTAAATGGGTATTATAATAACACCAACCTGAAGGGGTTGATGTGAACATTACTTGAATTAATACACATAAAGTATTAGACTAGTAACTAATACAGAGATCTCAATAAATGATACTTGCTATTAAAAAAAGAAAAAGAAATCTGGCCAAAAGTGAGCTGTTCCTGGTGCCTGGGGCAATGGTGACTCTTAACTCCATTTCTGTTTTAACATCTAGGTTCCCTACCATCACATCTGTTGTCACCTATAGCTAGAATGAAGTGTTGTCTTGGAGTCCATTGTAGATTTAAAAGTAAGCTTTTGTAATAAGAATAATAATATTCATAGTAAAATAAAATAATAATAATTATGCAGTGGCTCATCTCTTTAGTTCTTCTTACTCAGCTGTGACGCCAGCCCAGAAGCCTGCCAAACTGTGTCCTTCAGTCTTTGTTCTATCCCGAATTCTGGAATTAAACCAAATTGGGGGGGGGGGCAGTTATAGAAATAGAATTGAATATTTTCTCTTTACTCTGTTTTATTTTAATGGTCTCCACCTCCATGATGATGTGCCTAATATTATCATTTCCATTTCTATCTCATCTCTCTTGACATATCATCACTATTTCTTCACTTCCACTTCTAACATATATTATATAGCCTTTGCTTTTCTTTCAAGTCTTTTTCTACTTCTTTATGTGTCTGTTTTGCATTTTTGTTCTATTTTATCCCCCCAAATGATAGCGAGGAGGAGGACAGCTGAAACCCAGGGAAGTTTAGAAAGCCATGACTTCTAGTCAGGCAACCTCTCAAATATACCCTCTTGCTTTCATGCCACAGCCAAATTTCCCAGTATCCTTAGGCCTGAAGCCCAATAGAGCCTCAGGGAGAAAGTTTAACTTCTTCAGTCCCAGTGTTTCTTTTACAGCGGCTACAAACTATAGGTAAACAAACAGCTGTGAGACCAAAATGTCTTAATGTCCAGGCTGTCAGGACAATTTTGACAATGGGGACCTTGATGCCATCTACTGGCAAAATGTGGCATTGCTCATGGCATCCCTGACTTTCTGACCTAAGATCTCTAAGGTCATCTGTCTTGTACTCTGCTCAGAAAGGTAATTATTTTATTGTTATTATAGAATATTTATATAATGACTCTGATATTCCAGGTACCACTTAAAAGTAATTTACACACACTGACTCATTTAATCCCTTTAACAACACTATGAAGCATATAATATTGTTATCCTTTTCCAGATACAGAAACGGTTTAAGTAGCAGCTTTAAAATGTCAGAGATTTAGACCTGAAAGGACTAACTCAAGTCTCCATGCTGTTTACCTTGGCTTTTGGTACAAATAGCGCCTTCCCAGCCCAAATGAGGGGTCTTAACCTCTCAATAAATTTTGAGGAAATCATCCCAGTCTAGAAATACATACATTTAATTCGATCCCCCAGCCAAAGGAGGTTTGCTTCCCTGGCATAAGAGTTTACTAAATGACTCAAAGCATCCTATGGACACAAGAAACAATAGCCCACTTGAAAGAAGCTCTATTACAGCTTACGGTGTGTTTTCCTGGCTTAGTTCCTCCACTAGACTTCATACTTCCCTAAGGTAAGAACCAGAATATTGCAGAAAATTGGTACCCAGTTAATTCTATAAATTAATGAGTAAATAGATGAATGAATTAATCAATCTTTCCAAAGAATGTGTAAAGGGCTCTAGAGGTCCTAATCCCAGAGTTGTCTTTTCCTAGCTTTTCCATGGCAATGGCAACAATACCAAATTCTCTTTGGGTACGTGCTGATAAAATAAGAAAAAGGGAAGTCCTAGCTTTATTCTAGTCTCAACACAAAATAGCTTTGACTCAACACTTACCATGGCATTGGCACAGAACATCATCTTAACTCTCTTTCAATCCTAATTCTTCATTGGAGCCATCCATGTGCTAATTTTATCTCCTCAGCCTCATTGTTTGTGCCTCAATCTTAATATTGACCCCCATTTTATATCTGATAATCTGAATCTCGCCGTATGAATACTAGCCTTAATTTCACTTTTTAAATCACTTAAGTAATACCTTTTTCTCATGATCACTTTCTATTCCCTCTCTCCCTGACCTGTAATCCTATATTCTTTTTGTCTATTTATCAGCTCCCTAAGCCCAGAGACCCTAATGTTTATATAAAGTCCTGTCTAGATAGACTCTAAGGGAAATACAAGAGACAATTAAGTGAAGCAATCTGTTCTAGCACTTCTATTAACAGATCTGTTAAATCTGTTAATGGAATCTATTAACAGATTCTATTAAATGAAACTAATAGATCTGTTGTAATAAAATCTCATTTGTTGGATAAATGACTTAACATCAGCTTTAGAATGAAAATGTTACTCCAAATTAATTCTATGTGGACGGTTATCTATTGGATACTCTAGGAGAAAATCCAACATATTGTTACCCAATGTCAATCTTCAACATGTCTGAAGGAGATAAAAATGGTCAGATACATATTTCCAGCAGAAGCAAGTTACACAGCCCAGCTGGGAACAAATAAGAGGCCAGAGGAATACAGGATAAAAGTATTACAGGAAAAGCATCCTTCTTCTTGCCAATGCAGTAAGAATTACAGATCAGCATATGTATTGGCATGCAAGCCAAGTTTATTGGTGATTATTCTCATGGAAGAGAATGGGCTTTCCTGAGGTTGGGGGAAAAGCTATAGGGCATATGTAAAGGCAAAGCAAGGGTGGCAAAAAGCATCAGGTCCTTGGTCCTGAAGACTTATATAGTTGCGGGATAGGGTGAGGGAGTTACATATTGATTGGTGGGTAAAGGTGGTACCAGCTTCCCCTGGAGGGACATTGCTACTTAAACATAGGTATGCGTGGAGGGTTCTTAGCCCAGATTCTTGCTCCAGACCACATTTGATCATCTTGTCATAAAACAGATATATATATGATAGCTGGCAGTTAATTAAAGTTGAGGTAGTTATACCAAGTTATTTATGGGCTCTCTCTATAAGAACTAGGGACCCCCTAGTAAAAGAGATAGTGACAATTAACCAAAGTTGTTTTACGGGCTTCTTCTTTGGGCACTGTGGACCCCCTTCTCGTCCCCCTTCGAGGCCTTGGGATAAATACAAAGTTTGAAAGGCTTTCTCTCAGATAGTGGATATGATACATACAGAATTTCAAGGGCTCCCTTCCTCCTGTGCTATTATGGTGTTTCTTGTGATGTTGGGACACCTGACAATCATCAGACCAGGCTCAGGACTGCTGAGTTAGTTAGTGGGTAAGACATGTCTCCCTCCTTCTCCCTGCCTTGGTTTACTATGTATCCTACCTAACAAAAGAATAAAATGTATGAGTCCTTGGGTGATGTGGTGATCAGAGAATTTCTTTTTTAATCCTCACCCAAAGATATGTGTAATGATTTTAGAGTGAGGGGAAGGTGAGAAGAGAGAGAAAGAAGGGGAGAGAAAAATCCATCAGTTGTCTCTCCTACATGCCCTGACTAGGGACCCACAACCCAAGCATGTGCTCTGACTGAGAATCAAACTTGCAGTATGATGCTCCAACCAACTGAGCCACATTGGCCAGGGCACAATCAGAATTCTTGCTAGAGGTTTAAACCATGGTACAGGGAATAAAAATAATGTGAAGTATTTGCTGATATCCTACTGTGTGGAAAGAGTTAAAGTATGTCGTGCATAAGAATGGGAAGATGTGGGGGAAGGAGTTAATGCCAGGGAAGTCTGAGAAGTAATATCCTGAAAAAAATATATTTTATACAAAATAGGTGGGTGAGCTGTTTTGGACTGATAGACACAAAAAGGAAGTCACGTAGCACCCTGTTAGCCAACATAAAAATTACTTAGCCTAGAGCCTGTTAGACCATGGGAAAAATAAATAACCAAGACAGCAGAAATAATAATAGCATACAATGAGTAAGAGTAACAGGTGTATAGCTTCCACCTCTGCACACTAAGATAACCTATTGGCACACATTACGATTTTTTAGCCCACAAAGTAAATGGCCACCCTACCGCCTCCCCAAAACCAGACAAGGTGATTCTAGCGGGGAAGCAGGTGACTGGAAGATGAAAATTAACTGCTGACCAAATCAAGAACCAATCAGTTACTCATGATTGCTTGTAATTTTTGCTCTATAAAATTTCTTGTCTGTAAGTCACTGAGGAGTTTGAGTTTTTGAACATGAGCATTCCCCATCTCCTAGGTGATACTATTCATAATAAAGCCCATCTTTATCCACTGAAAAGCATGTTGTCAGCTCTCACTGTAGATTATTTTAGAAATACATAGGGCCCCTGGCCAAGATAGAGGCGTAGGTAGATATGCTTCACTTCCTTGCACAACCAAAAGAAAGAAAACAACAAATTTAAAAGCAAAAACCAACCAGAACTGCCAGAAAATTGAACTGTATAGAAGTCCAACAACCAAGGAGTTAAAGAAGAAACATTCATCCAGACTGGTAGGAGGGGCAGATACAGGAAGCTGAGGCAGAGAAGACATATGGCAAGAAGGTGGCTGGTGGACTGGGTAGTCCCACATTCACATGTGGATAAGCTGGAAGGAACAGCTGAGAAGCAAGACAGATGGCACAACCCAGGGTTCCAGTGTGGAAGACTAAAGCATCAAAACCTCTGGTTGTAAAAACCTGTGGGAGTTGTGGCAGTGGAAGAAACTTCCAGTCTCACAGAAGAGTCCATTGGAGGGGCCCATGGGATCCTAGAACATACACAAGCCCACCCACCCAGGAATTAGCACCAGTGTAGCACCTAAAAGGGCACAATCCTCTTGTGGGAAGCAGGGGAAGTGACTGAAAGTAGGGCGGGAGCCCAGCAAGTGGCATTGTTCCCTCTCTTACTCCTCTCCCACATACAGTGCCAGAATGCAGACAAGTGGGTTGCCCCATCCTGGTGAATACCTAAGGTTCCACCCCTTATAATGTAACAAGTGTGCCGAGACAAAGAAATATGGTCCAAGTGATAGAACAGCTCAAAATTCCAGAAAAAGAACTAAGCAAAGAGGAGATAGCCAACCTATCAGATGCAGAGTTCAAAACAGTGGTAATCAAGATGCTCACAGGAATGAAGGAGTATGGTTGCAAAATAAAGGAAGAAGTGAAGGCTATACAAAGTGAAATAAAGAAAAATATATAGGGAAGCAACAGTGAAGGATGGAAACTAGGACTCAAATCAATGATTTGGAGCAGAAAGAAGAAATAAACATTCAACTGGCAAAGAATGAAGAAACAAGAATTCTCAAAAGAAAGGAGCAGCCCACGGACCCCTGGGACAACTTTAAATGTTCCAACGTCCAAACCACAGTGGTACCAGAAGGAGAAGAGAAAGAGCAAGGAATTGAAAACTTATTTGAAAGATTAATGAAGGAAGACTTCCCCAATCTGGCAAAGGAACTAGATATGCAAGTCCAGGATGCTCAGAGAGTCCCAAAGAAGTTGGATCCAAGGAGAAACACACCAAGACACATCACAATCAAATTACACAAGATTAAAGATAAGGAGAGAATCTTAAAAGCAGCAGGTAAAGAGGAGACAGTTACAGTTCCCATAAGGCTATCAGCTGATTTCTCAAAGGAGTCCTTACAGGCAGGAAGGGGCTAGAAAGAAGTATTCAAAGTCATGAAAAGCAAGGACCTGCATCCAAGATTACTCTATCCAGCAAAGCTGTCATTTAGAATGGAAGAGCAGATAAGTGCTTCCTAGATAAGGTAAAGCTAAAGGAGTTCATCATTACCAAGCCCTTATTATATGAAATGTTAAAGGGATTTATCTAAGAAAAGGAAGATCAAAACTATGAACAGTAAAATGACAACAAACTCACAACTATCAACTGAACCTAAAAAAGAAACAAAAACAAGCTAAGCAAACAACTAGAACAGGGACAGAATCATGAAAATGGGGATCACATGGAGGATTACCAGTGTGGTGGGGGAGAGGGGAGAATGAGGGGCACGTATACAGGGAATAAGGAGCATAATTGGCAGGTACAAAATAAATAGCAGGAGGTTAAAAATAGTATAGAAAATGGAGAAGCCGAAGAATGTATATACACAATCCATTGACACGAATTAGGTGGGGGGATTGCTCGAGGGAGGCAGGGTGAAGGGGGATAAAGGGGAGAGAAAAATGGGACAATTGTAATAGCATAATCAATAAAATATACTTAAAAATATATAGAAGGTACTAAATCGAATACAATGGGAAACGGGGATCCTTTACAGATGCTTTAAGACTACAGGATTTAGGTCATGGGGATATAAATACAGCATAGGAAATATATTCAATAATATTTTAACAACTATGTATGGTGCCAAGTGGGTACTAGAAATTCCAGAAGGAGTTCATTGTAAAGTATATGATTCTCTAACCACTATGCTATATACCTGTAACCAATACAAATTAATATTAAATGTGAACTGTAAGTGAAAAAATAAAATTAATGATAAAATTTAAAAAATATTAACTTCCAGGATTAAAAAAAAAAGACTACAAGGATTTATCTCTTATGAGGGAGAGCACTTACCACTCTGTCTAATACAACACTTGAGTTAGAAGCTTTAAGGGATATTATTCTAGAATCTGTTTTAGTTCCCTATTCAAGTTATGATCACCAGTTCACTTCTGAAGGGCTCATTGAGTCACGACTAGCCCAGGCTGTGTTGCATCTCTCCTATCCCCAGTAAAGCCAGCCTTCCTGGTTTCCCCTATGCAGAATTAACCACTCAACCCTAAAGAGTACCAGAATATACCACCCCAAAATAGGCTTCTTTGGCATGTGAAGCTAAAGGCTATTGAGAACCGCAGATTCAGGAAAAGCTCTAAAAACAAGACACAAGTTTTCCTTTAGTAAAGGAAATTTACATTTGTAAAGGTGCCTCCCTGTCCTGTAGCAGAAGGGAGGCATTGACTTAAACCTGCTTAACAGTCCTTACTAAAGAACCTTTGTTTACTTTTCCTGGTCACTTTCACATTAATTGCCTACACCACCCAGAAGCCCAAACCCTTTTCCTTTGTTTAGCCTAAAATGGTATATAAGCCCGAATTCTAACTGCCGCTTTGCACTGATTACTCATCACTGGGTGCTGCTGCGCGCGTGTGCGTGCGTGCGTGCGTGTGTGTGACATCTGTTAATAAACTTTTGTTTCTCTCTTGCTAATCTGTCTTTTGCCAGTCTAGTTTAGAAGGCTACAAATGGAGAACTCAACATGAGTAGAGATAACAGGTTATTTTTCCTCCCCTCTACACACACTTAGAGAAAGCATTCTGCATGCCACAGGAATGTGACTTCAGCATGTCTGTCTCCTTAACTCGACTGTATCAAGCCCTGGCAGTGTGCCTGGCCCACAGTGGGGCTGGAGTTCATCTTCTGTGAGATAGTTTTATGGGTGAAAAGGGGGCCACATATTAACCACCCTTGGAATTTCAGAGTAATCCCCTTTCCCCCTTTTTCCAGACCCTTCAAAGCACATCCACCACACCTAGGCAGAAACCATGAAACCCTTCATTGTTATCTTGTTCCCCACATACCATCTCTATGTGCGACAAATATAATTGTTAACTATCCTGTGCCCACCAGTGTAAAAGAAGTATGTGTCTTCATTTTACTTTTTATCCATTCTCAGAGATTTTCCTGCTTTGCTTTCTCCTGTCTCCCTTATCACCAATGGATTTCATGTAGCCATGGCTACTCCTTTGACTCTAATGTATAAAATAAGGTGCAAAGCTCCCATTCTCTGGAGCGTTTTCTCAATTCATTGAGATTTTGCTTCCTGGCAATTGTCAACACTTTGGCTAAAATAACTCATAAAAATTCTCCATAGCTTTGGATGTTTCCTCAACAGTCTAGCATTTCCTTTCTTGGTTCAGTGGGCCAGGTAAGTAGATGCCATACTTGTCAAGTATGTCAAATATCACTCGTTTGGAGCATCACCTGACATGAAACTCATCCTGATTGCCCTTCAGTGAATGGACCATGAAGTACGAAGTAACAGAACTCCCTGCTTCAAAAGCTGAAGTGAATGAACAAGGTGTCCATCCAGAGTGGCCAGAAACTACACAGGACTACGGGAAGATCCATAGCTGCAGAAAGGGCTAGGTGTGGGACAACAGCTGGCCCTGAAGTGTCCAGAGAGGCTGAGAGTCAATGAAGAGACAAGACTGGCAATCAGACAAGCAGTGTGGCCAAGGGGAGAGAACACTTGCTCCAGGGTGGGCAGACCACATGTGGTGGCCCATTTTTTCTAAAGAAGTCTGTGACTGCATGTCCCATCCACAGTGCTTTTTGCAATGTGACGGATGCTTATCCCACCAAGAGGTGGGGGTCTATGTTTCCTCCCCCCAAATCTGGACATAGCCTTGTGACAGTCCAGACCACGGGATTCCACCTAAGTGGTGCTATGTGATTTCCAAGGCTATGGCAGAGAAAAAGAGATGGCTATAGGCTAGCTGCATCTCTCTCTTCATCTCTCTCCCTCAGGGCACTTGCTTTTGGAACCCAGTCATCATGTCATGAAGAAACCCAGGCAACAGTGAAAGGCCACTGGAAGAGTCGCAGCTGATGGCTGATAACCACCATTACACCCCTCAGGTGACACCAGCTCCCCGACTTCACATCTTCGAGGTATCTCCCCACTATCCCACCTGAGTTCCTGACCCACAGAAACTGTGAGATAATGCATATTGTTTGAGGTAACAGGCTCATCAATATTGTTATCAATAGGTAACAATACATGCAGCCTGAATGCCAGCTGTACTCCTCATTAGCTATGTGACCCTGGTCGAGTCCTCCTCTCCCTGAGCCAGTCTCCTTGCCAGACAACAGGCAGGAGCACAC
Source organism: Mormoops blainvillei (assembly GCA_004026545.1). Lineage (NCBI taxonomy): Eukaryota > Metazoa > Chordata > Mammalia > Chiroptera > Mormoopidae > Mormoops > Mormoops blainvillei. The sequence goes on along the minus strand of PVJD01007115.1, from coordinate 61,125 downwards.
CCCTTCCCTACAGGGCTGTCCTGGGCACCAGAGCTAATGATTACATGATGCCTAACTGACCTGGTTGCTCCGGCTATCTCATCTATCTCACTTGCGAACAGACTGACTTCACCTTCCCTCTTGAAAACATACCCTCATGAAAGGCCATTCTGCTCACTGCTCAATCCCCAGTGCCTACAAGAGTGCCTGTCTCAGCAACTTTCCCAGTCAAAACCTGCTGACTGGAAAGATAAAACAGAGCATAAAAGTTCTCACAAAATGCCATTCGTAAGTCGGGGTGGAGCAGGGCCACGAAAGGCTGGCAGGCAGTCTGAAGTCCAGGGCACTCTAAAGTCAAAGAGATCTGAAGCCTGAGGGTGACACACACAGGGCTGGCAACGCCAAGAGAGTCACTCCTCCCAAGCCTGCTGAGCAGTGGTCTCACCACTGAGCAGAGCCACCCCCCACCACCACCCCACACCAGGAGCCTCCACTAGCCCTGTTATGTAGCATCTGCCAGCTACGATTGTCCAACTTGCCCTCAGCCATAGCAGAACCTCTGATCCTTTCTAATACACACTATGCCTAAGTGCAAAGAAAGTTCAAGGTGGTAATTCTGGTCTGTTAGGTCCTACCCAGGGCTGGTATATAGAGCTACTGTTGCTTCTGAAGGAGCTCTGGTCATTTTCCATACTGAAGGCTTATCTATCCATAGAGTTCTCCCCCTTTCTTTGAGAATGTTCCATGGAAGGAAGAGGGGAACCTCACATTAAGTCCAAACGGTCCAAGGCCGGTAATCACAGTGGAAGGCTTTTCAAGTCCCGGTCTAAGACGTAATGACCGTTGCTTTCATGGAACTACAGAAACTAACTCTGAAACAGGATAACGAAATGACTCAGCCCACCCAGCCCTTGCAGCTCTTTTGCAAAAATCGCTTAAGAGAATCAGTGCCAAAGGGAAAGGGAAAAGTTGAGCTTCAGAAAAACACATCTCAGGGAGCATTTGAGATCTTGTTTCCTTGCATATGTTGTCAGTTTGGCTCAAATAAACTTTAGTAAAATAAAATAAAAAAATAAAATATAAATAAAAAATAAAAAATAAAATAAATTTAAAAATAAAAATAAAATAAAATAAATTTTAAAATAAAATAAAATAGAGAAAGAAAAGAACGATGAAAGAAAGAAAAGGAGAGAGAGAGAAAGAAAAAGAAAGGAAAGAAAGGGGGGGAGGGAGGAAAAAACACTTTTCTAAGAGAACACAAAGGGTTATAAAAGTCCTAGGCAAGTTTGTTTATTTTTTTCCATTGGCCATTCAATACTTTCTTTTATTTGGATAGCAAATCTTTCCAAGATGCCAAGAGTTCATAGACAAAGACTTCTAAGTTTGCAGGCACTCAGGGGCCAGCTCATCCACTCTCTCCTAGCAGTCATCATTTTTTTGTTGTTCTTTGTTCCTAAGAAGAGTCCTCACATCTGTGCAGCCACATGCTCCAGACTCCCAATATGTGTCCATCACTGTGAGAGAATTCATTAAGCAGTAGTGACAGTGGTTAGCATTTACCTAACATCTCCATGGTGGTGGTAGTGCTGGAAGATAATTATTATCTTCACAAATGAGGACTTAGAGAATAGAGATTACAGAAGTTTTTGCATGTGGTGGAATCTAACATTCTGGTACTCTGACTCCACTTTTTTTTTTTTTTTTTTTACAGATTTTATTTAGAGAAAGGGAGGAGAAAGAAAAGGAGAGACACAACAAAGTGTGGTTGCCTCTTGTGTGGCCACAAGTGGGGACTTGGTCTGCAACCCAGGCATGTGCCCCAACTGGGAATCGAATTGGTAACCCTTTGGTTCACTGGCCAGTGCTCAGTCCACTGAGCCACACTAGCCAGGGCATGACTCCACACTTTTAACCACTAATGTCATCACTCAATAATCTGAGCCCTGATCATGTCCTGCTTTGCCCTGCTAAGTCCTCACAGGATTAATAAAACACCTCTTTCTACCCCTCCCCTTTAATGCCTTTCCAGGACTAAGAAGCCCTCTGAGTCTCTGTGGTTGGACTGAAGCCCACTCTGTTCACAGTAAGGGACAGGTGCTAAGTCACACTGTTCATTGGTTTATTGAGATTCAGGGAGATCCTTTCCCAAAAGACACCACAGCGTGAAAGGGACACCACCTCCTACCCCATAGGCCCATCTATCCGTGTCAACAGTCAGAGGTGCCTTCCTTTGCTCAGAATTCTCACCAACTAGCCGCTGGAAGCAGCTCCCAAATCTCCCCACATTTTCTCTCCTTTAATTGCCCCAGAAAAACACAAACCCAAGGAAGCAATCTTGGGAGGTACTGTAGAGAAGGGAGAGGTGTGTGTATGAGGCTACTAAGGAGCCAGTGAGTGAAAAGCTTCAAGGAGGTACTGACTAGATTTTTAAGCAGTGACATAAAATCATATGGACAAACAAGAAAGAAAAGGGTCTGGCTCTGAGTAATGGAGACCCAGAGAAACTCAGGACTCACAGAGGGGCTGTATTTACAAGGGACAGAATGGGGCAGCATGTTCTTCCATCTGGGGATAGGGAGTCCCGCTTCTCCCTTTCCCTCCCCCTTCCGGCATGTCCTCCCACACACCCCTCACTTGTAAAGCAAATGAACTCGACTGCCATCACAGCTAAGCCGGTCAGGGAGCTCAGGGGGGCCCCTGGGTAGGGCCTCAGGCCCCTCTGGGGGTGTCAGAGGTGGGCGCCGTGAGCGGAGCTGCTGCCGAGACTGGAGCTGATGGCGTAGTTCAGAGACTCGCTCCTCCTTCTGGAGGGGAAAAAATAATAATTAGGAGATGGGGAGAAAGGGTAGTCATGAAGGGTAGGGGAAGGAAAGGAGAAACAGAGGAAAATGGGGGTGGGGATATCGGGGTAGGTGGACAAAAGAAATTAAAATGAGAAATCCAGAAAGAATGAGAAAAGGCAAAAGAGCATTAATGGGAGTACCAATGAAGGAAAAGATCAGGGAAATAAAGGGAAAGAGAAAATGAGGAAGGGGGCAAAGGTTAGTGCACACTGCCTCCAATAACTCACAGATTCATGTCAACCCAGTTTGAACATGTCCTGCTCTGTCACTGCACAGCCTGGGGCCCAGTGGACATCATGTGCACCTGCCCCTCCCCGTTCCTGGAGGGTGTGCTCAACTTCAGCTGCTGAGGGCTCACCACTGCCCAGCAGAGACCTCGCCTCCGGAGGAGGTCAACACTGGATCTTACCTGGCACAGAATCCTTGCTCCTTGCCCTCCTCCCTCCCTTTCCTAGCCCGCTGCAGTCATTCCCTGACAGGGTTTCTCTCACGATGGGACCTCCTGGACCCCTTCTGCACCCTGCATCAGCACACCTCAGCAATGATCTTCTCAAGCTCCCGGTTCTCCTTCTCCAACAGCCGGGACTTCTCTTCCTCATGATTGTTGGTCGATGATCCTGTCTTCATGGTGTCCTGAGCCTCTGACTGCCATTCCCCTCGGGTTATCAGTCGGCGCATCTGGGGGAGAATATTTGAGGCGTGGGAGGACCGAGCAGGGACTGTGTTAGCAATGGACTGATGGTGGGTTGGTATTGGAAGGAATGAAAATGAGAGGAACAAGCTCGGCCCCAAACAGGGGAAGGGGGACAGAGCAGGGCAGAGGAGCCGAATCTTGGGAAGAAGGGATGGGGAGCGTGGGAGGACACCCAGGAGCTCACCTTCGGCACAAAGAGTACGACTAGCGTGATGTAAGAGGAGAAGACAATGGCAAGAGAGGCAAAGGCGAAGGCTGCATCCTGCTGGCTGGACAGGATCATGGTGACAGGGGCAGTGATGAGGCACAGGACCTGGGGAAAGAGTGTTTGGGGAGTTTCAGCCCTGTAGGCTCAGACAAGATCCAGGCTTTTCTTCCCCCGGGAGAGAGTCTGTGAGGTCAGATTCCTGGTGAACTTTCCATTTGAAAAGGATCCAAATGGGATCATCCTCAACTCTAGCTTAAGAATCACAAATAAACTGTCCCAAAGTAGATCACAGCTCTAGGTCAACTTGTCTCTCAGGGCAGGAGTACCCGTGATCTCTGGACATCGCACCCAGAGTCCTGAAGAGTCAATCCCTGGGCGTCCCTGGCAGGAACTCTAGATTCAGATTCCGGCCTGTGAACCCCAGACAAGAAATTTAACCTCTTTCTTTCTGCCTCCTCATCTATGTGGTGGGGACACTAATATCCACTTCACTGGGTGTTGTGTGAAGATGAATAAGATAGTGTCTGTGTGTGTTTATAAACTGTAAAGTACTTTACAAATCCGAAGCATCAGAAAACTCTTTAAGACTTCCATCCAACCAATCCAAGGTCCAGTGCCTGATCCTTCCCAGGCCGCCCCATCTGCGTTGCTGTCGTCAGCCCCTGGGGTCGATGCCAGGTGTCCAGGGAGCTCACCGCCACATTGTAGATGGCCATGCCCACAGCCCGGTGGTCATTGATCTTCTCAGTGGATACACTCTTGGTCTCATAAGCAAGAAAGATACCCAGCAGCAGCAGCAGCCCCTTGTAACCATAGAAAATGCCTGCGACAGCAGGAAAGGGTCACCTAGGCAACATGACCTCCATGCTCCCACCCACTCCCCATCCTCTCTATGCTAGTCACCCACTGTGGCTCCCTCTCATAGTTCCCCAATGAAAAAGGAAGCCTCCTCCCCAATCAAACCCTCTGACCTAGCATACCCCTCCCTGTCCACTGCCCCCAGTGTTCACCCAGTTCAGCCCTACCTCACCACTTCCTCCTGGGATTAGGAGCTATGTCACACAGGAAGATGACAGTCAATAACAGCTGTCAGGCAGGCAAGGGCCTGGGCCACACACAGTGTCTCACCGCTGAGCTTCAAGGTGGGGAGCCAGCTTTTTAGACTGAGGGCAGGTTTACCATTTGTGGTCACAGATCACCGCAATTAAGAAGGCCAGAAGGGACCTAAACCCATGCCCACAGAGCCCCAGTCTTACTCTAGGGAGCTGTCTAGATGTAGACAGTGTCAGGTCTGAAGATGAGAGTGAAGCTATCCCAACTGGTCTTTGCCTCTGCTGAACCCAACTCTGCCTCATCCCTTCTTTAGACCCTAAGCTCCTCCCAGCAAAGTCAACTGCCCCCAAGTCTCAGAAAAGATCAGTCCCATGACAGAGAAGGGTATTCAAACTGGCTTGACCTCTTCCTCTTTTTCTAAAGATCTTTCTCCCTCCAAACACACTGTCCTTGCCCCATCCCCCAGCCTGTCCCCCACGTCAACACACCAAGCCACGTGTTCATTTTCTTGGAGCTGCAGTGCTCCAGCTGGGGCAGAATAGACACATCAATATCTTCCTTCGGTTCCTCCTTGGCAAAAGTCTAAGAGGGAAATAAGGCCACAGGAAAGATGGTTGTCACCCTCCCCTGTTCCTCCACCTCTGCTCATTCCCTGACTCCCAATTCAGCCCCCTCTCTCCTATGAGACCCCCAGTATGAGGCCAAGTTCCACCCTGGGCCAAAAAGCATTCACCTAAACACTTTAGGAATGCTTACTCCCCCCTTTCCATGATGCCTGGAAAGTGTGCACATCCTTCCCAGACCCCACCGCTTCCCTTCTTCAGATGAATCCAGGGGCTTCTGATGGAGCTCCTTCTAAGGAGGAAAAGCTCTGACTGCAGAAGACAGAAAAGCAGTCTCCTGTAGGGGGGCTTTCCTCCTCAGGACCACACACAGCCCCAAAGGCCATGACTACTCGGTCTTCTGATCCCAAGTGGTACCTCAATGGTCCGGTGCAAGGGGTCTACAATCTGCCAGATGGTGAGAGTGAGGACATCCATGCCCACCAGCAGGCCCACCGTGGTGTACAGCTTCCAAGGCTCCAGGGTCTGGGCAAACACGAAGTACAGGCAAATCACGGGATGTCCACTAAGACGACAGCCAAGGCACCGGGGGCTGAGATGGCAAACAGCTCACCTTCCTCCATTCCTTCTTCTCCTCCTTCTTTGTGAAGACCGTGTGGACCCACCAGATCTTGGTGAACATGGAGCCATAGCCCAGGCTAAAGCCCAGACCCAGGAGCCAGAGGCGCGCCTAGGAAAGGACAAGGGCAGGAGCAGAATAGGGCAGGGCTGCAGCAGGGGACAGATGACCATGCAGGGATAGTGGGGGAGGGGAGCACACACAGGAGAGGGTCTCCCTACCTTCAACAGATGCCTCCCATCCAACTTATACTTTGCCACCAGGCGATCTTGCTAAAACCTCCTGGTTTTAAAGACCAGTCCCTTCTGACCATTCCCCAGTGCCTACAGGTTGCAGCCGAGAAATCTCAGGATGTGGCAGGAAACCATTCACAACAGTCTCATCCACCTTTCCAGGCTCGGCTCCCAGGCCATCACCAGCTCCGTCGTCCAGCCATGCTGTTCAACTGGCTCTCCCTTGGTCTGCTATCTTTTATGACTTTGCTAGCCACATGATGTTCCCAGCTGACAAAATCCTATGCATCCTTCAATATTCAAATGTCACCTCTTCTTTGAGGTCTGCCCAACAACTCTAAGCTACTCTCCCTTGTTTGCTCCCACAGCACTTTGCACAGAACCCTATTCAGACACCTGTCACACTGTACCACAGCAAACTGTCTGTCCCTCCACTGCATTCTGGTCTCACTAAAAAGGGACTGCTCCTGCTGACCAGGATGTGTATGTGTGCGCAAATGCCCTATGCAGAGAGGTATGAAGGGAAGCACTGGGCAGAGGAAAGGGAAGTAGTAAGATGTGCAGGGAAAACAATGTATGTTTCCTCCCAGCATAACACAGAACCACGCCAATATCACTACTGAAACCAGCCTTTCCCCACAGCCCCAGAACCTTTCACGTACCAAGAGCCTCATAGGGCCTCCTCCCCGTGCCTTCCCCTCACTGTCCCAGCTGTCAATTCAGATTTCTGCCTCCATCCTTCCCAAGCCCAGCTAAGGCTCCCACAGGAAACCCAGTTCTTGTTCTCAGTCCCCACACCGAGATAAGCCACCACTGTTCCTTTGTGTAGACCCTTTCCTTTATCTTCAATACCCCCTCCTCTTCTTTGCAAAGCATGCCATGGCAACCTGGGAACCAACAAGTGAACTACAAAATGAAAGTGTCTGGAGGCACAGAAAGATAGGGCATAGACAGACAGGGACAAGAGCAGTGACATCAGAAGGAAAGGCAGGGAACTAGACAGCACAGGAAGTGCTCCTGAGTGGTGGATCAGCCACATTCTTCATGGTATCTATGCCCCCCTCACCTGGCAGATGAAGGGAAACTGGTTTCTCCCAATGTGGTAACCATCCAGCCCGAGGGGGAAGACAGCAGCTAGCGCCAGCGAGCAGCCCACAGCTGTCAGGTTATTCAGGTTGGGCTGTGAGTTCTGGATATAACTAGGGCAGAGGCAGGAAGGGAGGGAGGAAGAGAAGAGCAGAATCACCCCCTTCTGAAAGGAAGCTCAGCCCTCCAAATGCCACAGACAAATGAAGACAGGCCTGGAGCAGGCAGCAGAGCCTTGAGAGAAAGACAACTGGTCAGGGGCTACGCATGGACTTGCAGAGGGCTTCCCTTCACACACATTCTGTTTGGAGCCTGGCACAGTGTTGCCTGCACAGTTAGCCTCTTTGGAGCAGGGATGGGAGTTCTATCTGGTTGCCCTACTTTCGTGCTCAGTGATCATTACGAAAGTAGTAAGGCAGTGTGAGAACCTCGATGATATACAGCCTCGGAGTTACACAGGTTTGATTCTCACTCTCTTCAATGATCATCATCTTGGAGAGACAGACAAGGACAAGAAAATCATCAGAAGATACACTTACCGGACATGGGAGTTGTAGATGTTAAAGGACAGACAGACAACAGCTAGGACGATGCCCAGGCTGGAGAGAACCGAGACGGAGATAAAGAGTTTCTGCGACAGGAAGCGGAATGTCTTGATGACTAGGGTCTGGTCAGCAGGGGGGGACCCTCCTGTGGCACACGGAGAGGGAGAGAAAGGGGGAAAAAGGAAGGAGAATGAAGGAATGAAGGTGGGATGGGGAATGGCAATGGACAGAGCTGCTGGTGGATACTCACTTCTCTGGCTGTGAGGATTTGAGACCTCAGTGCCCTGAGCGGTGCCGCTGCAGGTGCAAAGCTCTTAAGGAACAATGAGAAATGCAATAGGAAAATGGAGCACATGTCCTGTCTAGAGACTGACAAAGGCTGAGGCGTGTCACCAAAGTTATAGTCTTTTTTTGTTATTGTTTGCTCTTTCTGTTTTTCTTGCATGAAAAGGAAAACAGGAAGGGAAAGAAGGGGAGAGCTGAGAAAATTGAGGTTTTTTACAACTCAAATCAAAAACTGCAAAAAAGCTTTATGATTGTAAAATCATAACACTAAAAAGCCTCCAAGTATCTAGTCTGCCCTCCTAACTTTAAGAAAAGAAGAAACAAAAACTAATCTATGATTTTTAACTCTGGCAGGGTGATATTCCCAAAGGTCTTTTTCATTTATCACTAAGAGGAAGCTTAAATTTGTCAGAGTTTGCAGCGGGGGAATATTCTAATTTGGTTAGCTTGGGAAAAAGTGTAATTTAGGCCATGCAGCATTTATAGCTGTACAGAACACTGCCCTACATTCAAATTATAAAACATTTCAGAACCCCAGCAGTGGTGGTAGCTACTAGACTTCAACTGGGCAGGCAGATGGCAGGGGTCTCCCATAGCTATGCTTCCCTCCATCCTTAAGATGCCAAGACTTTATTCTATTAGGAAGACCTTCCTTTTGCTCGCCTTTAGTATCTTTCCCATTTCCCATTATTTTAGCCCACCAAGCAAAGAATATTGATTACTTTCCCCGTATATAAAGCACATTTTAGTAGAAGATGATTTGTATCCTCTCCTATAGTTTAAGCAACTGTTTTTCTTCACAGAGATAAAGAGGCATCGCAAGGCCTGATACATCAAGGCACCAGAACATCTGGGTGATCCAAATGGAGTTTCATTTCCTGCCCTGCCTCTGACCCCAGTCAGAGAAAACTCTGACTGGTTTCTCCCAGTATGGTAACCATCCAGCCCGAGGGGGAAGACAAGCCAGCGAGCAGCCCACAGCTGTCAGGTTATTCAGGTTGGGCTGTGAGTTCTGGATATAACTAGGGCAGAGGCAGGAAGGGAGGGAGGAAGAGAAGAGCAGAATCACCCCCTTCTGAAAGGAGGTTTCTGAAAGGAAGCTCAGCCCTCCAAATGCCACAGACAAATGAAGACAGGCCTGGAGCAGGCAGCAGAGCCTTGAGAGAAAGACAACTGGTCAGGGGCTATGCATGGACTTGCAGAGGGCTTCCCTTCAAAAGCACTCTGTTTGGAGCCTGGCACAGTGCTGCCTGCACACTTAGCTTCTTGGGGTCAGGGATGGGAGTTCTATGCTCCAAACTTGCTAACTGTGCTAGACAGTTGCATGCTACCAAATGCTTTGTCTCCAAATACACAAGTCTCCCTTCCCTATATCTTGGAGATTCTATTCCATTTCTCTGAACCCCAGCCCCTGGTCCATTCTTTGGAGCATTTCAACTTAATTGCTCCCACTACCCAACCTTCATTCAAATGCGAGACCTTTTTCTGTGATTGTTCAGAGGGGTTGAAAGAAAATATAAATAGGATCTACTTACCAATCCACTTATCTGTTTTGGACCAGGAAAGATCATCCTTGGTGCTGTCATAGTAGCCAATCTTCTTGTAGCTGCCACCTGGACAGATGACAACAGGAGTCACCACAGGTAGGTGAAAAGCCAGTCCTGGGAATTCCCAACTTTCCACTTGCCTAAAGTAGCTTTCTGTGGTTGTGTCTGATTTTCTCTTCACCTGAGCTCCTGAAAGATACTTGGAAGGACTTGAGGGGTCATGTGAATAAGTAACCTGACTTAAAAGCAGTGTAAGCTGGGTCCCACAAATTAATCTTATATGTGTAAAGCCCTTTGGCGAGGAAGGTTCCAACCATGTGTCTGCCACTCGTTCCACAGCCCCTCACCACTCTTAGCAAGGTGTCTCACTTTGATTCTAGTTTTAAGGTTTTAAACATTTGTTTATTCTCTCACGATAGACAGAATCATAGAATCTATTTTCCCAGTGGCTTTCATTTTAATTTTATAAATTTATTTTATGTTGGTTAGCTTGGGCTCTAATTCCTTAAATAAGTTGTAACTGCCCTTTAAAGAGCCACAGAGTAAAATTCAGTCACTTCTAAGATTTCTGTTCTAAAAGTGTCCCATTTACCCTAACTTTTCCATCAAAAGCCATCTCATATCCCCTTCACCACAGCTGAAGTCCATTTCCTCTTGTCCTGGATACAAAGGGGAACTGAGGGAATGTGGGAGGTGGGGGGAGGAAAGAAAGAAACTTTTCACAGGAAGCCAAGAAACAGCTCTCTTGGTCATGCTATGAGGTTGAATGAGGTGGAGCTGAAAAATTAACTCATAGTTTTTCAAATACATTAAGTGTGCTACATTATAAGAAAATACAACCTAGAATAGGCAAACTATACATACCATAGAAAAATTAAGAATACTTACTCACATAGTAAGAAAATTCTACAAATTCCCTTTAAAACTAGCAGGTTTCCTAGATTCAGCTTTCCTTGAGTCCATGGGTATGCAAGTGACAGGTCATTAAGGCCCCAACCCAAGGTACCAAAAGGAGATTTCTTTAATTAAAATCAAAGCCAGCCCTGGTTGGTGTGGCTCAGTGGACTGAGTGCCAGCCTACAGACCAAAGGGTCACTGATTCGATTCCCAGTCAGGGTACATGCCTGGGTTGTGGGTCAGGTCCCCAGTAGGGGGCGCTTGAGAGGCAACCACACATTGATCTTTCCCTCCTTCTCCCTTCCTCCCTCTCTCTTTAAAAAAAATAAAATCTTTAAAAATAACAAAGCCAATGGGGAAACAGAGGCTATTTACAAAGTACATGCCACTTTTCAAGAACACAACCACTGCTGCTCAAAGAAATCCATCCGTATATGAGCTGTTTTTACTGTTGTTGTTGTTGTTGTTGTTGTTATTATTAAACCTTGACAAACACAGGTAAAAGAAAAGGGCAGGAGGCAGTGCGGTACTCAGGCTGTCCTATGATACCACCTGGTGTCCTAGCCCAGCCCCAGCTGGCCCTCATGCTCCCACCCCTTCTCCTCATGGCCCTGTGCTCACCCTGGAGCTGCTCGATCAGCGTCCACGCCATCCGAGAGCCACTGGCATCAAAGACCACATGACCCTGAGGAAGAACATGAGGAGGAAGGCCAAGAGAACAAAGACAAGAGTGAAAGAGAACATCAAAGACTCTTTGAATCCTTAGGTTTTTTATGTTAATTGAGCTTCTGAATGAATACTATTTATGGCATTTGCCTGCAAATAGGACATACCCTAGATACCCAAACACTAGGTTTCAGAAACCCTATTCTTTAGAGAACCTTCACCCATGAGATTGGAATGGGAAAAATTCCCAGATAGAGAGAGCACCGCGAGGCCTGCCTTCTGGCTGTGTGACTTGAACAAGTCACCAAATCCCTCTGGATGCTAATTTCCCCACTTTAAAAGGAATAAGGAGATGACCTCTGTTTCCTCTTTCAAAATCCTAAGATTCTTATCTGACTTATCAATATCTGGACTGAAAAGAAATGAGGGGGTGGGGCTAAAGGAAATAGAATAGACCATATTTTCCCTTCTAGTCCCTGGTGGGTTTTCTTGTTTGGAGGTCCCTACTTCCTTGGTCTAAGACTGATTATTACAAGGAGGTAACAGAGACAGAGAACACATGATTCCAAGACAGGGTGTCTCTCTCTCAATGGGAGAACAGAAGAATATGAAGAAGTCCCTCGAACTCACAGAGACACCCTCAAAGGACGAGGAGTTCATTGCCCGGTAGATTTGGTCGGTAATGGTCTGGTTGTTGTAGTTGAAGTCTTCCAGGCGCACACCTGAACGGCCATCTCCTCCAGATGTCTTGTTCAGAGCCAGCGCCAAAGCCCAGATGGCATCATAAGCCAGCGGTGCCTCCTGGAAGCCACCTGTCTCCTCAGGGTGTCTTTTTAGTCGCTTGGTCAGTTTTTCCACAAACTCCTGGGATGTCTGAGGAGGAAAAAATTAGAGTGTGAGAGGGAATGGCGGGGTGGCATCTGAATCTGGTTCGGACACTCTGACTTGAATAGATGGTCTAAGTTCATGTTGTCGAGTTGAGCACATGTACATTTAAAATCTTTAACTATGAGTATACCCAAGTGTCTGTCTTATATCAGAAGCTATACTAGACCAGAATAGGGATTAGCTGGGTCCAATGGGTCCAGTGTGCATAGCTGCTAGCTCAGAACTACAGAGTTGTTTAATGAATAGACACTTTGCATAATAAATGGCAAAGGATAGAAAGCAGAGATAAAGAAAAGCAAGAGAATGGATATTCTAATGAAAAGTTGCAACACTGTACTCTCATTTAGACTTTCCCAGTAGAACTGACCCAGGACCAAACAGCTCCTCCAGTTCTGAAAGATCTTAGAAAAGGTGGCACCATGCCTTCCTCATCTACTTGTCAGCCTCGAAGATTTTTCTTTAGTGTGCTGACTTCTCACCATCCTCATGTGCTTTCAGTTTACTAACTCTTAGATAGTTTTCAGAAGGCTGAGGACTGTGGAAATAACCCTAACATTTTTAAAGCCTATTATTCAGTCCCTACCCACACTGCCCACTTCCAACCCTCAATCTTCTTTTTCCAAGAAAGCTAAACAGAATGACAGCTCCTTTAACTCTGTCATGAAATAGGTCAAGAGACCTGACTTTCTATACTTGGCGGTAACCTTGCTTAGCTAAATGACTGTAGGCAAATTACTTTAAGTTTTTAGAAATGTCTTCCATAATAGAGAAAATCATACCTTCCCTTCCTTACCTCCCAGAAACCACACACAGAAAGGCTCAGCAGCCACCTCTTGGCAAGGCACAGGTAAGACATGGGCAACACACACTCTATTTAGATTTGGAATACATTAACATACACACTCTCTAATGAAGAAATGAAGAGATGAATGAAGAATAGATAAAAAATCTCCATTCCCCATGCCCTGCTAACTTTTCTTTCTATCCAGCTCTCTGGAGACACAAAGAAGTGGGAAATGCAAAGGACAGGCAGTTGCGGTGCAGTGGAAATAGCCTGTGCTGTACTCTCCCCTGAGGACACGATCAGGTTCCATTCCTCTCTTTAGCCTCAGAACCCAACATTGTGCCCAGCCCATAATGGATGTCCATTAGATTAGGACAGTGAAAATACTCTGTATGATACTATAATGATAGACAATATATAGTCTGTCCAGAAGGTATCCAGCCATGTAATATGAAAAACAGAGACACTTATTGAAGATACAAGACACATTTTACACAGGACAGTGGTGCCTCAGTCTCCATCAAAGTGGGCACCTTGGGACCTCACACAGTTCTTCCAGTCACCATCAGCTGCCCAGTTGTATTTGCCTGAATCTCATCAACAATGTGAAATCTCTTCCCTTTCAAAGGTGACTTTAGTTTTGGGAAAAGCCAGAAGTCGCAGGGTGCCAAATCTGGGCTCTGGCGGTGCTGGGTCACCTGGGTTTGATGTTTCACCAAAAAACTCTGCACAATATAATACATGTATGGGCACATTGTCATGATGAAGCTGCCAATTACCAGTTGCTCATAGCTGAGGCCTTCTGAATCATCCAAATAGTTTCCACAGAGGAATGTTCAAGCTTAACACAAAATCTGATGCAGATTCATTGCTCTACTTTCTCAGTCATTCTGAATGTGATGGCCACATAGTACACATGCTCACTCAACAGCATCTAACGCCCCCCACTGACTAGTACAGTGAAGTCATCATTATTCATGCATGTGCATTCCACTCCACTCTCCTTGGCTACCAGGTTACATCAGTGTAGCACAAGCCACTCTCATTATATTAACAATGGCTGGACTTTTCCAACAGACTCTATAAATATATCAGAATGTGTAACTCCAGAGGCTTCCAGCCAAGATGGAGGCGTAGGTAGATAGGCTTTGCTTCCTTGTACAACCAAAAGGATAACAACCAATTTAAAAACAAAAAACAACTAGAACTACCAGAAAATAGAACTGTATGAAAGTCTAACAACCAAGGAGTTAAAGAAGAATCATTCATCCCAACCTGGTAGGAGGGAAGGAGATGGGAAGCCAGGGTGACAAGGATGCATGACAAGGCAGCAGTTGGCAGACTGGGATGTCCCACATTCATGTGCAGACAAGCCATAAGGAACAACTAGAGGGCAAGACAGACTGTGCAACCCAGGGCTCCAGCATGGGAAACTAAAGCCTCAAAACCTCTGGCTGTAAAAATCTGTGGGGGTTGCAGCAGTGGGAGAAACTCCCAGTCTCACAGAAGAGTCCACTGGAGGGGCCCATGGGATCCTAGAATGTACATAAGCCCACTCACCCAGGAATCAGCACCTGAAAGGGCACAATCCACTTGTGGGAAGCGAGGGCAGTGACTGACGGAGAGACGAGAGCCAGCAAGCAACACTGTTCCTTCCTTGACCCCTCCCCCACATAGAGCACCACAACACAGAGAAGTAGGTGGCCCCCGCCCTGGTGACTACCTATGGCTCCACCCCTTACAACGTAATAGGTGGGCAGAGACAAAGAATGTGGCCCAAATGAAAGAACAGATCAAAACTCCTGAAAAAGAACTAAGTAACAAGGAGATAGCCAACCTGTCAGATGCAGAGTTCAAAATACAGGTAATCAGGGTGCTTACAGAAATGACTGAGTACAATCACAAAATGAAAGAAGAAATAAAGACTATACAAAGTGAAATAAAGGAAAATATGCAGCAAAGCAACAGTGAAGGGCGGAAACTGGAACTCAAATCAACAATTTGGAACAAAAGGACAAAATAAACATTCGACTGGTACAGAACGAAGAAACAAGAATTCTCAAAAATACGTAGCAGTTCAGGAATCCCTGGGACAACTTTAAACGTTCCAACATCCAAATCACAGGGGTGCCAGAAGGAGAAGAGGAAGAGGAAGAAATTGGAAACTTATTTGAAAAAATAATGGAGAACTTCCCCAATCTGGCAAAGGAACTAGACATGCAACTCCAGGAAGCTCAGAGTCCCAAAGAAGTTTGATTCAAGAAGAAACATACCAAAACATATCACAATTAAATTACCCAAAATTAAAGATAAGGAGAGAATCTTCAGCAAGAGAAGAGGAGACGGTTACTTACAAAGGAGTTCCCATAAGACTATCAGCTGATTTCTCAAAAGAAAACTTACAGGCAAGAAGGGGCTGGAAAGAAGTACTCAAAGTCATGAAAGGCAAGGACCTACAACCTAGACTACTCTATCCAGCAAAGCTATCACTAGAAGGAAGGGCAGATAATGTGCTTCCCAGATAAGGTAAAGCTAAAGGAGTTCATCATCACCAAGCCCTTTTTATGTGAAACGTTAAAGGAACTTATCTAAGAAAAGGAAGAAGATCAAAACTATGAACAGTAAAATGACAACAAACTCACAACTATCAACAACTTAACCTAAAAAGCAAAACCAAAAACAAACTACGCAAACAACTAGAACAGAAACAGAATCAGAAATGGAGATCACATAGAGGGTTATCAGCGGGGACGGGGGTGGAGGAGAACAGGGGGAAAGGTATAGGAATAAGGAACATAACTGGTAGGTACAAAATAGAGGGAGGCTAAGAACAGTCTAGGAAATGGAGAAGCCAAAGAACTTCTGTGTATGACCCATGAACATGAACTAAGGGGGTGGGGCGGAATGCTGATGGGAGGGGCGGTGCTGAGTGGAGGGGGAGAAAGGGGAGACAAAAAATGGGACAACTGTAATAGCATAATCAATAAAATATACTTTAAAAGAAGGAATGTATAACTCCGAGAATGAGCCCTCATGTAAACTATGGGTGATAATGATGTGTCGATGTAGCTTCAGCAGTTGTAACCACTCTGGGGAATGTTGATAATGGGGGAATCTATACATGTACAATGGCAGTGGGTCATATGGAAAATCTGCACCTTCTCAATTTTGCTGTGAACTTAAGCGGCTTTAAAAAAAATAAAGTATTTTTTAAATGTTCATTGGATGCATAAATACAGGTAAATGAAATCCAATTCTAACTAATCCATTTACCTGCTATTAATTTCAAACAAGTCAATAAACCTTAGTTGTTGGTTATTTGGTTTTAAAATGGGAATAATGCTACCTTGAAGACTTATTATTATTATTTTTTTAAGATTTTATTTATTATTTTATTTTTAGACAGAGGGCAAGGGAGGGAGAAAGAGAGGGAGAGAAGCATCAATGTGTGGTTGCCTTTTGCGGATCCCCTACTGGGGACCTGGCCCACAACCCAGGCATGTGCCCTGACTGGGGAATTGAACCGGAGACCCTTTGGTTTGCAGGCCGACACTCAATCCACTGAGCTACACCAGCCAGGGCAAGAGTAATTATAAGGATGAAATAATACATATATGAAATTTGGGGTCTAAAGCAAGTTACATTTTTGTGAATTCACATCTTTGTGAATTATTGTCTCTCAACTTCTTTGTCACTATTACTCAGCTCCATAATCCAGCTTGGTGTTTCAAGTCCTGAACTTCCAATAATCTCTAAAGCATCTGTAACAATATGATCAATGATCTCAAATTAAAAATATCAAAGTCTAGGATCAATTTTCCTCACTCCCCAACATTTCCCAGTACATGAGATTGAACCCTTAGAATCACCTCCAGGGGTGTCCAACCTGTGGCCATGGGTCACACGTGGCTCAGGATGATTATGAATGTGGCCCAATACAAAATTGTAAATTTACTTAGAACATTGAGATTTTTGAGGGATTACGTGTCACAATGTACTTGATATGTGGCCCAAGACAACTCTTCTCCCAGTGTGGCCTAAAGAGCCAAAAGGTTGGACATCTCTGTGGGTTTACATTCTTTCAAATCACCAAGTTCTCTTAATTCCTTTATTGAAATGTCTCATCAATATCATCCCTCCCTACACAGAATAGCTAACATTTAAATTGTTCACACAATGTATCGGGCACTTTTTTAAGGTACATATATCAACTTATTTAATCATTAAATAATCTAATGAGGTTTACGGCCCATTTTAGAGACAAGGAAGCTTCACAGTTCAGAAACGTTCAACGTGTCTGAAGTTGTACTGCTAGTGCATAGCAGGATTCAAACCCAGGCAGCCTGGCATCAAAGTCCCTATTCTTCCTAACCGCCCTCCACTGTGAGCTGAAACGCCACTCTCCTAGAGCACCTACTGAGCAGGCAGCAGTTAGGCTGAGGCTTTCTTTTTCTGTTCTCATTTTTTTTAATTGATTTCTTTTTAGAGAGAGGAAAGGGGAGGGAAAGAGAGAGAGAGAAACACGGATTTGTTATTCCACTTATTTATGCATTCATTGGTTGATTCTTGTATGTGCCCTGACCAGGGATTGAACCCACGCTGGTGTATCAGGATGATGCTCTAACCAACTGAGCTATCTGGCTAGGGCACGTTGAGGCTTTCTGAGTAGTCCTTCAGCCTCCGAGTCTAACCAATCTGCACCTCAAAATAAATACTACATCAGAAAATCACCCAATAGGGAGGGGACTCATCCGCTCTGCATGATGCCACCCTCACATCCTGCTGGGTCCAGGTCACTACCACTAACACGCTTGGCCCTGGTGGCACCCCTGACCCCCGCATAACTATAGTAACCAAAAACATCTCTCCCCCTTGGGTCAGCAAAGATAGAACTGTCAATTTCCACATGGAAATGTTACTAGGCAGCTTAAGGAAAACGGAACAATAAAAATTCCATAATCCATAGAAATTAGTGAAGTAACTAAGTGCAAATTTATGATACTAACTTTTCCACAGCCCTGTCTGGCTGTTTCTATATGTGAGGTTGAATGCTCGACGGTGATCTAAAATATGTAACTGAGGTAGGTTTTTATTTTATATTGTCCCCAGATCTGATAAGACCTTTATCCAATCAGATTTTACTCATTTTACTCACAATCTTACCCCCACCATCCACCTGTCCCTCTAGTCCACTTCCTACATCTAACTCCTGAAGACTCTTTATCTATACCAGGGTTTCTCAGCCTCTGCATTACTGACATGTGGAGCAGGATAACTCTTTGTTGTGGGGACTGTCTGGTACATTGTAGGATGTTTTAGAAGGATCCCTGGCTTACCCATTTGCAGATGTGACAACCGAAATTGTCCCTAGATATTGCAACCTCTGGTTGAAAGCCATTGCTCTAACCAATAGTCCTCAAAATGTGGTCTCCAAGCCAGAAACATCAATATTCCCAGGGAACTTGTCAGAAATGTAACCCTAACCACAGGCCTACCCCTGAATCAGAGCTTCCAAAGGAAAAGGCCAGTAATCTGTATATTAACTAATCTTCTAGGTGATTCTGATGGAAGCTAAACTTTCAGAACTGTTAATCTAAACTTAAGGCCACCCTTCCAGGGTAAAGGAAACTCTGATTCTTTTCTCAATCATCATGGCCCTGGGCCCCTAAGGCCAACCCTTGCTTCTGATCCACTTTTCTTGGTCCTATAATCTCTCCCCTAGTTAGTTGTTAAGGCTGCTTCTACCCTCTGGTAAATCTTGGCTTCTGCGCCTCTGGCGTTGCAGGCTACCGAGCTTGCCTGGTGTCACTAGAAGCCCTATGAGCTCAAAAGCAGGCACCATCCTTCTCTAGAGACCAAAAGCCAGGAGGAGACCTCCTGGCTTTTCATTCTACCCAAATGTCCCTTCATACCCCTAACCACATCCCTGCTTCCTGTGAGGGGCTCCTCTAGCTTCTTGGTAGGAGGCAGAAGCCACAGTTGGAAGGTCCTGGGCTCAGGGCGCCAATAAGCCTTTTTGACTTCAGTTACCAGCTTCTCCACTTTCCTAGGTTCTCGAGGATGACTCGCCTGTCAAGTGACCTTCCAGAATTTTTCCAATGTATTTTCAACCAAGATATCTTACACACAGAGTCCCTTAGAACATCCCAGGACAGTATCCATAATCAGAGCCCACATGGTAAATGACTGATGCTTCCACACAACACACTGCCACACAACACACTGCCAGAATAAACTTCCTGAATCATCTTTCCCTCTCATTCACACACTGACAACACCTAAACATTATTAGCCAACAAAAGTAAAAACTTTTTAGGCAGACTTCATGGTTTCCCATGGAAGGTGACGGGGGCAGAGCGGTTTGGACTCAGATGCAATTAGGACTCAATCCCAGCCTGACCACTGAGTAGTAGTTACATGACCTGGGACAGGTAAGTCACTTAATCTCTCTGAGTCTCAGCTTCCTGGTCTATAAAATGGAAATGAAAAATCTACGCCAGAGTATTGCTGTGAGGATCACTGAAATTACGTATGCAAGCTCCTGGTTTACTACATAAAAGCAATTACTACTACAACTTTGTTTTAATGAGATATTTGGGGGGTTTTATAACCATTAGCTCACCCCTAGCAGTCTGCCCAAAACAGGTATTCCAGACCTGGGGCTGCCCTCGGTATAATAAGCAAACACACAAGTAGCCCTACCTAGGTCACCCAAGATTCCGTATTCCTTAAGTCGGAGTGCCTCTTCCCCTCACACCCTACTTACTTGTGCCTCACACCTGCAGGGCTGCCTCAGCCTTCCCAAATCAGAGAGTGTGTCTTCTCGCTCTACATCTGTCACTAACCAGCTATCTGAGGCTAAATAGTTTCAAAAGTCCCCTTTACTTCTAAAATTATAAGAAGATCATTTAAAAAAGCACTAGGAGCCAAGCTAATTGAGCATCAACCAGAAGTGAATATAAAGCACTCTGTCTAGGTATCTCAGTTGTTTAAAGCACCATTCCACTCTGCCAAGGTTTCAGGTTTGATCCCCAGTCAAGGCTCACAAGTAAGTGAAAAAACAAATTGATGTTCCTCTCTCTCTCTCTCTCAAATAAATTTTTAAAAATTTTTAAAGAAGTGAATATAAAGCAACTCCAAAAAGCCCTGAAGTTACCAAGAAAATAAAATGTATTTCTGCCCAGGAACAGTGCTCCTGGAGGTGTGCTTGCATATACAGCATCTATCGATAAATTATCATTAACACCTCTCCCTCATTTCATTTGTTGCCAACTGCTCCTCGTTTCCACAAACAGCCCTTCTACTCATTAAGCCACTCTCATCTCCTCTCTCTTCCCTGCCCAAGGAGGTCAGAGCAAAAGTGGAACCCACAGGCAATATTATGCAAAAAGAAGTTCAAAGTGGGCAGAAACCCCTTGCCCCTCTGTACCTCCAAACTCCACACCTGCAACCCTCCCCCTCTTTGAGGCTTCCTCAGTCCCACCCCCCCACCTGCCCAGTGCCAGCTTCTAAGTCCCCACAATCTCACCATGTTGGAAATGCTGCGGGTATTGGCAGGGTTCAGCATGACAATCTCGGTGGTGATGTGACCCTCCACCGCCTCAGTCATCTCGTCCACTGTGCAGTTGATGGACGGGTCATAGGTCTTGAACCAATTGTCAGCATACCACCCGATGAGGAACCAGACATACTTTTTCCCGAAGAGCCGCTCCTTGTACACCTAAATACGAAGAAAGAGAAGGACCGAGTCTTTTTCTTTTTTTTTTCTTCCTTATCTCACTTGTCACTAGTCAGCCTCTTGGGAATCAGAGAAGAGCAGAGAACTGAAAAGAGAAATCTACAAGTCTTGGTGGGATGGTAGGAAAAGCTCTACTACTACTCCCAAATTCCAGCCTAGCCTCTATTTTCAAGTGGCCTTTTCCAACCAGTAAGGGAAGATAGGATCCACAGGCTCCTCCAGAAACACAAAGTGGTAGGAAAATGAGATCCGTGGCATGTGTATGAGAAGTCAAGAGATGGAGTCAAAGTCAACAGATGGGGACATCATATTAATCATCACCTCAGATCATCTGCTATCAGCTTCAACAGACATGCAGAGAGATATCCCATGAGACATCCAAGGCAAAGAGCCCACCCAGCCCCCCTCCCTCTTCCGATTCCAACTCCACCTCACAAAAAACTTTGCGGGCCTCAGTCTCATAGAAAAGTCCCACGATGATTCGGGCATCCTGGCGCTACAGAATGGAGAGAGAAACAGCACTGAGTGCATCTGGAACACCAGAGGGGCTAAGCCAAGCACTCTTACAGTTATGATTTCCTGACCCAAAGTGCTTAGTGCACAGTTCTATTCAAAAGGTGGTGGATGTCAACTGGAAGACGGAGATAAACTTCCCCAGATGTTACTGTCTCACAGAATCATGGAGGTGTTAGCCAACACAGTGGCAATCATATTGCAATCTCTAAGAGTGTCAAATCAACATGTGCATCTTAAGCTTGCACAATGTTATATGGCAATTACATCTCAATTTAAGAACAAAAACAAAACAACAATCCCCCACCTGACTCTCCTCTCCAACCCACCACTGTCACCCTGCCATCATTCCCAGCCATCCCACCTTAAGGTTTTTGACAGGCACAGCTGGGTCTGAGAAGAAACTCTGGCGGAAAGTAATCTCAATTCCAGCCTCCTTCACTCGTTCCTCTAGATCGTCCAGAGTCTTGAGTGGAAATGAGAAATAGAGAAAACATGGGGTGCACAGTGGGCAAAGACCAGAGATCTTACCTGCGACTGCACAGTCAACAAAGCAACAGCAGCAGTGTGAACCTTCTTCCTTCAACATCCTCTCTGCAGGAGTGCTCAAAGGAAAGCACCTGGAGTCTCATGATATGGATCCCAATTGAGGGGGTACATGGGGTGCCCTCCTGGGCTTCTGTGTCCAGACAAGTCACACCCACTCACTCTCTCTTACTACTGACAGCAAAAATAGGGGACCAGGAACCAGGATCCAGGAAAAGACAAGACAGAATCTGGTATAGACAAGATGATGTCCGTCTCAAGAGGCAAGTGAGAAGACAGACAAAAGGACAAGAGAGGAATGTCCTGAATCACTAAGAGAAAGTGGGGGAGATTAAAGGACCACTGAATGAAAGAGCAAACAGAGTAAGACAGGAAGCAAGCTGTCTCCTTCAGGTAGACCGTCTGTTTCCTCTCTATTTCCACCTCACCTTGTTTGTTAGCATCTCTCTGAGTCAGCTCTCTGACACATGTTCATATATTTGTCTTTTCACCTGTCTCCTCTCCTTCTCCTTCTCCCTTTCCTTCACTCTCTACCTGCCTCTGTCTCCATTTTTCTCTCCCTTTCTCCTCCCTCTCTGTGCCTATACCTACGTCCATAGCTCCATCTTGCTATTCCCATTCACACCCACCTACCGCTTCCATGAGCACCTCTGGAATCTGCTACCTGGGTTCCTATCACATATTCTCTTCCTTATTGTGTCCTGACTTTGGAGTAAACCTACTTTAATAGAACTGGGTCATTTGAGAAGTATCTGTCTGGGGAGCAAAGCATCGAGGTGGGGAAAAAGCCCTAACGCCAAAAAGTAGGAGAGGATCCTGAAAATTAAACTGGTTCCTTCCTCTGGCTACAGAAAGAACATGCGCTTAGCCCCCTTGGAATGTGTTCTCTTGTGATAAAGAATTAGATCTTCCCACCAAAATGGATTCCATGTCACATCTCTCTGCACTGGAGTTGGAGTGAATGCCCGTTTACCCAGGTCCTCCTCACCGACGTGAAGACTTCGGTGGTCTGCTGGATGGTGGCGATCTTCTTCCAGCCCCACTTTTCAAAAAGTTTCACACGGGTAGGATTGTGCAATGTGGCTGATGGATGAGTTCGAAAGAATGTAGGGAAGCGCTGCCGATTTGACAGGGCTGGTGAGCTGGAGCCATAGGAAAGCTATGAGGGACAGGAATAGGGCAATAGGGGACGTCATCCAGGGACTCGACCAAGAGCTGCCAAGAGAGCTTTCAACCTTGCCCACTCTCTCCAAGTGCCTCTACTTCTGCCCTAGGAAAGTCATTCTCAAAGGCCCCCACACCCTCACAATCAGGATGCTCCTTCCCTGATCTGACTTCAGTTCCAGTGGCTGCAGCACAGTCAGGTCACTGTTGCTAGGAGGCCAATTAGTTCACGTCTGAAAAGGGCTCTAAATCTTGGAAGGTGTCCTCTTAAATACACCCAAAAGAGAATGGCCTGCCTTCTGACCCCCAAGCCCCACTTACCACAATCAGGTTCCACATCCTGGCAGCCTCAGCCACGAGCGTGGAGACAGAGCTGCAGCCGGGCATGAGGATGATCTTGATGGGGTCATTGTAGAGCAGCTCGTACAGGTACTTGGTGGCTTGGCCTGGGTCACACTAAATGGGGGATGGGGAGAGGTAGGCTCTCCTAGAGCTCCTCTCATCCCTGCAACTCTCTTATTTTTCCACAAAACCTAGTTACTTCCCCCTAGTTACTCTCCATCCCTCTGCTAAAACCCTTTTGTCATTATTGCCATGTTCCTCTCCTTCCTGGCATCTGTTCCTATCTTCTCAGTTCCCTGCACCTGTTAAAAACCCTGTCTTCCAGCTGGTGCTAACCCATACCTTCTCTTCTCCTCCACACCCGGTGGTCAGTATAAATGCACGTGCCCCTTCCCTCCTTCCAGCTCATCCAGACATCCCTACCACCTTCCCTCCATCACTCCTACTCCTTACCATGTTTCTATGCTCCAAATATCTGTGCGTAGAAGAGTCTGCAGGAATATGAATTAACTCCACAAGTCCCCAGACAGCCTCCTCAAAACCAGTTTAGGAAAATTCCTCCCTCACCTCTGCAAACTCCCTCTCCCCACCTTCCCTTTTTTTCTTCCTCTTCTCCTTATGAGCTAGTGATAAAAAAAGAGAACAGGAACAAGTCCAGTAGGGGGTCCAGCTCAGCATCCAACCCCTCCTGCTGGGTTCTGACATTTGATGGGTCCATTAGAAAAAGAGACACTTGAGGGTGGGGGAAGAAAAAAGGATGAGGGAAGAACCAGGGAGAATAAATAGAATGACGCTCAAGAAACTAGATGCTTTCAGGGGTGCCCACAGAGATGGGAAAGTGATCAATGCCGAAAGCTAGAGAGGAAAGGAATGCTGGGAGGAGGGGAGGTGGGGGAGGAAGAGCCATGGGTCTCCAACTGCCTGTTGCCCTCCTGCTGAAAGATGACATTTCAGAAACTGCTGGATCCCCAAAGGAAGCGGGGAAGAAATGGAAGCCAGCGGGCAGCCAGGAAAGAGGGGACACAGACAGGAGACACAGGGGACTGGGGAAGGTGAAATGGTGGGGGGCGGGGGGGAGTTGAAAGGAAATAAAGAAGGCCCCCTTGCATCTGCTCACTTCCCACTGAGCCCTGACATTTGGGACACGGGGAAGTTGGAGAATGAGGAGTCAGGGAGGCTGGCAGAGTCTGAAGAGCCAACACTAACCCAGAACTCTGCTACCCACGTGCCCCTACTGCCAAAGGCAGTGCTCAATGGCTGTTTTTTGAAGGTTCCTCATCTCCCCTACTTGGGCATCTTTGTCTGTCTTTACATTCTCAGGTCCCACCTGCCTGCCCTCTCCCAGCATCTGTTACTCCAGATCCTACCCCAGCTTCCCCCAAGGCCCCCCAGTGCCCTTCCCTTTCTTGTGTGAAGAAAAGGTGGTTAGGAACAACAAGGACATATAAGAACATACATATAAGGTACATGCAAACAGGGCAATGTACGCTCCCCAGTGTCTCTTCCTTTGTGTCCATATCCCTCCCTGCCTTTCCTCACATCCCTTTCCTCTTCCACACCTGATGCATTCCTGCAGTCTTCCCCTACCATGTGATTCTCACCCCTCCCTAATACACACCTCCTCTCTTCTCTCTCTCCCCTGTTCTTGCAAGGATCCAGATTTACAGGCAGGAAACAACAAATTCCAGTTTGTTTGTCTTTCCATCTTCCCCTTGCTGCCTCTGCTATTTTCTCCTCCATCTCCCTTTTCTCAGGTCCCCCATCTGCTCCCCAACACCTCCAGGGACTCACCTTCACTGTGGATGAGTCTGAGCTCCCTGTAATCCCTGATCACAAGGCGTACATCCATCCATCCATCCCCGTCTCTCCCTGTGGTCCCAGCCCCATAGCCAATTACTTCTCTTGCTCCCCTAAGCTGGACCCTTCCATCAGCTGACGCTCTTGGCCACTCTGCCTTTCCTGTCCTAAAACCTAACTCTCTTCTTGAGCCATGCTACTCTTTCCATTAACATCTGGTACTCATCAGGACAGATTTTTATTGGTGAAAATGCAGATCTTTGGAACTCATCCCTAACCAAGGAATCAGAATCTGTATATCTAACAAAGTCCTGTGGTGATTCTTATGTACCTGAAGTTTGAGAATCTCCATGAAAGTGTAAGAGACCTGAAGTTCCTTCCCCAAGCCCTTGTGCTCACTTCTCCCCAAGCCCTCTTCCTTCAACCCCACTTCTGCCCCTCCTCCCTCCCATACCTATTTCTAGATATAGACTACTGTTCTAAAGCATGAATATAAATCCACAGTTCACCCCAGAGGTGAGGTCACCAAGTCTTTAACTCTATACTTTATTTCACTCTCCCCCAATCCCTTAAGTCACTGGGCCACAGGTCAGTGAAGATAAGTGCAAGGTCCCAAATTTCCTTCTTCCCTGTGTCACATCCTTCCCCATACTCCCAATTCTTTAGGTAGAAGATAGGAGAGGGAAAGGAATCTTAAAGGACCATCCCCTACTACACCCAAACCAAAATTCCTTTACCTTCCCCCTCTCTCTTCCTCATCTCCTTAACCCTACATCCCATTTCCTGTCTCACATTTTGGAGGCTACAATACTAAGTTCCTAGGGATGTGCCAGGATTTCTCACAGCTCAGCCTGCCTCCCTGCCCCTCCCCCACTGCCATCCCTTCCCAGTCCAGTTCTGCTGCCTGTATCCTGATTCCTCTGCATCCCCAGGCTACTGTGGGGGCTCCCAGGTCAGCCTCTAATCCCAGTCTCTCTGCCCATCTCTTGACCGTTAATGAGCCTTCCCCAACCACATATGCTATATAGTCTCGCAGTCCAAGAATCCTCCACAGGATTAGTGATGAGAAGTCAGGTGGGACTCTCCACTACCATGCTGTTTTTTGTGATAAATAAACTAAAGCTATCAGGTCCCTCAAAATGTTTCTCATTTAGTCCCTATTCCTTCCAGTTTGAAACAGATGCCAAGATTTACCTTGTTACCATGTTTACCACCATACAGTTACCATGTAAATCCCATACTGTTTCCCACCTCTGACATTCCCTCCATCCCGCAAGCCATCCCAGGGTTAGTTTACACCCCAGAAGATCAGGCTCAGCTTGTACCCTAAATCCATCACCAGCTTCCCCAAACCCAAGCACTTCCATGGGTCTCTGAGAGCACAAGGATCTGCCTTGCAACGTGATTAACCATCCTGAACCCCTAAACTCTCATCTTGAACCTCCAGCCCCTGTGACTCTCCCCAGGCTCCTGCACTCCCCACCCTTCTCCTAGTCACACATGGGAGGGGTCTCTCTGTAAACCCCAGAAGTGATTTAGACTGTGATGGCCAGGCCTCTGCTCCCCCACCCCCAACCCGCATCCATTTCCATGTCCAAGGCTACCTTGCTGTCGTGGTGGATGAGCTTGAGCTCGTAGTCCGGCAGAATGTCCCTGCGGCTGTTCACATCCTCCAGCGCCATCTCCACCGCAGGCTGGCAGGCCTGGCCCCCTGGCCAGCCCCCGCTCATGGGAAACAGCGCCCCAATGTACACCGCGCGCCGTTCTGAGGAGGGGTGCGGGGGGACCCGCGGATGAGGTCGAGGGAGATGGGGGGAGTGGGAGGCCCACACCACCGGAGCCATCCCCACCGCTATCACCATCAGGAGCGGCAGTGGCCACCCCATCCGGATAGAGGCGTCCCCCAGACCCATGGCTGGGAGGGACGGGTGGGAGGTAGCTGCTTGAGGAGAGGAAGCTCAGGGGGGACATTTGTCCTGGGGTGGGCTGCTGAAGGGGTGTCGAGGAGACCTCTCCATCCCTGTTTTTGTGAAGCGGAGGGGACTAGGGCCTCGAAGAAGCAGGAAAGATTGGCTTCCTAAGGCCTCCAAGGCACTAGCTTCCTCCCCGGCCACCGCCAGCCACCACAGACTCTCCTCGCGACTGACTGACTGACCGACCGACGGAGGGGAGGAGGGAGAGATGCGGGGCTGGAAGGGGGCTCTGACGTCACTGGAGACGCGGCAGCCGGGGTGGGGGCAGGAGTCGAGCAGGAAAAAAAGGGGCGGGGATAGAGATGAGCGCAACTGTGGGAACGACAGCAGAGCTTAGGGGAGGGGAGGAGAGGGAGAGAGTGACACCCAGTTGAAAGAAAGGGACGAGGAAGGGGCATTGGGGGAACAGAAAAGAGTGGGAGCGGTGTGCCAGGAGTGCGGGGTGGGGAGCCACAGGAGGCCGTAG
Organism: Mormoops blainvillei; assembly: GCA_004026545.1. Lineage (NCBI taxonomy): Eukaryota > Metazoa > Chordata > Mammalia > Chiroptera > Mormoopidae > Mormoops > Mormoops blainvillei. Next base: position 33,696 of record PVJD01007115.1, on the reverse strand, counting down.
CATTGAGGAGAGAGGGGTGGATTAGGGGAGGAGGGGCGGGACGCTGAGCCAGAGCCTCTCCATAGGGGAGCAAATAGACGGCGGACGGCGAGAGTTGGGAGGCAGTTGCGAGGCGGAGGGCGGCGGAAACGGTTTTGGAAAGAGATAGTTGGGTGGGGGAAGGGGGTGCAAAAGGGAGTGATGAGGACAGAAGTAGGAAACAAGGGGCTGGGGAGCTCTGAAAGAGTGATGGGAGAAGGAACTGAGATAAAAAAGAAAGAAAAGGATGCAGGGAAGGAACGGGTAAGGGAGGAGTTGAAGGGGGGAGATGAGGCTGGGCCAGGGGTGAGGAAGGTGGGAGGACTGACTGAGTGAGTCCTCAGGTGAAGTCCTAGGGAGGGGCGGTCAGGAAAATGTTCTCGGGAGGGTCTGAAGGAGCCCCAGAGGGAAAGACAAGGGTAGCACAGCACCCTGCCGCCCCCTGCTGGGGCTTTGCCAGTTGACTGAAGCAGAGTCTGGGAGGAGGAGCAGAGGGAAATACAGTCAGGCAGGGAGGTGGGCGGGACCACAGCCTCGCGAAAACTGGGACTAGAGGCAGGAAACAGGTGGGGAAAGAAGAGCCAGCCGCAAACTGGGGTGGCTGGGGGAAGGTGGGAGAAGGACTCTAGGGGTAGAATCCCTGGGTGGGGGAGGGGGATGTGGAGGGTGAAGAGTGATGAGGCAGGTTATTGCGGTGCACAGGATAAGGGTTTCTCAGCTCACCTGAGTGTGGCGTTCGATTCACTGGCAGCAGAAAAGACGGGATCAAAGAAGAGTTACCACGGGCAACCAGCTTCCCTGGCCTCATCTCCAGCCCCCTCCCACACTGTTCATGCCGAAGACAAGGGAGAGGGAGAGATTCTGCTGCCTTTCTGAGGGGAGGGTGCCTTTCTGAGGGGAGGGTGTCTTTCTGAAGGGACGATGCCTGGATAAGAGCAAAGGCGGGACTGTGGATCAGGACTTTCTGGTTTTCTTCTTTTATTTTTCATAGACAGCAGAATTTGAGACAGAAATGCCTACAGCTTAGACATAGGCAGATCCTGGTTTGTAGAGCCTAAATATTATAAAGGGGGGGTGGTCTGTCTTTTAGAGAAAACAATTACAAATACAATTGGTTTTAAGCTATTGCCGTTAAACTATCTTACTTGGGCAATTTTTATAAAATACCTGTGACCATGTGAACACAGTCTTAGAGTTCTCTACATTATTAGAGCACAAGAAGGGTCTTGTGTAAATAAGGAAATCTGAAACTTAAATTTCATTTGTTTCATAGTTAACCCACCCCTCGATGGCACTCCTAATTTCCAGAATGGAATGATAAACTACATGCAGAATAATTAACTGAGAATCTGAGAATGTTGAAAGAGTCTACAAGGGTAGAGGAAGCAAAAGGTATGCCGGCATCCCAGAAGAGGAGGCTGCAGAGGGAGAATCTGGATGACCAAGAAAGGGGGAGATTTGCCAAACTAGATGGCAGAAAAGGTGATGGACACAAAACTAACTCCCTCAGGGAATGATGGAGGTTGGCTGGGAGGTTATAGAACAGGGCTGACTTCCCCATCCCTGGGTTGCCCGTAATGCTCTGACAGTTCTGTCCTCCAGTTTTAAGCCTTTTTAATTTTATTTTGATAATTTGCTACCCCAGATATTCTTTCCATCTTATTAACTTTTCTAAGTATGACATGATTTATTTCTAGGTCTTTACAGTAACTCAGTTACACAATGAATGGAGAGGAATCAACTCTAGAAGAGGTTTATGCATAGGAAGTTCTAAGTTTAGAGAAAGGGAGTAAGGCTAGGGAAAGCTGGAGTATTTAAATCTTAAGAAGGATGATGAGGGGTGAGATTCATAACGGAAAGGAGAAAATGTGAGGCACAAGAACCATGAGCAGGGAGAGCACATAAAAAAAGAAAAGTAAAGAAAGGAAGCCCCAGTCCAACATTGGAAACTCAGTGGAAACTGAGGGCTGCAGGAGGAAGTTTGAGGCAGATGGATGGAGGAAGGAGTTGGGCTTTCACTTCTGCCTCCCCAAAGCCCCAGTTTTGTGAAGCACCCATTTTTTCTGTCCATTCCCAGCCCACTCTACGCTCTCATCAGCTGCATGCGGGCAGCTGTTCCCCTCACCCTGGCAGTGGGGCTTGGGGCTGCTCCACTGGCCCTGACTACAGACACTCCGGGAGCCGCCCACCAGATGGAAGTCAGGGTCACACCGAAAATCCACCCGGGCTCCGTCCAGGGCTGGGAGGTCCCCACCCGTCAGGAACACCTTCCCATTTTCCAGCATCAAATAGGACTTGGAGCAGATCCGGACTGTGGAGAGACAGGAAAATAGAGAGGCAGGTTGGAGAAGACTCCTTCTCCTTAGAGCGCAGGAGGCTCAGCTTTGGGTTCAGAATCACAAGCATCCCACAGTGCAGGGAATCCACCGTGAAAAGGACTGGCTTCTCAGCTTCCGGTCCTCCCTTAGCCCTGGAAGCATCTACACATTCCCACAGGATGAAAACGAAAAAGCACTGCCAGGTAGGAACCCAAGATGGAGCTATAAGCACATAAAATGGGATCCCTTCAGTGGGCGGTTCTCTGGCTTTGAGATGGGTTGATGTATGTGACTTCAGATGCACAATCAGATTTGCCTTTCTTATTCTAGTTGGCTTGTATTAACGTTAAACTAGATTCTGTTTCTTAGGTATGCCGTCTCGGCATTGGAGACGGGTATTCGGAAATGTGATGAAATCATCTTAGAATGTTTTTGCATAATCTGCCATTAATAATCCTCCAAGAAAATAACTCACAAGATGAATAATCAGGCTATTTTATCAATGGTCAGTGGCATAATGACGGAAGGATGAAATGAAATATGCAGGCTGCTAACTTTACTGCCTCACACTGCTCACAATAAAGTCCCTCTTACAATAAATGTATTTGTGAATTTAGCTACACTGGATTTGAAGTGCTGACTTGCAAACAATAATGTTAAGTTTGAGGCAGGAAGAGGAATGGTCTTGAAGAAGGGAGGGACTTTAGGAGGCTACTCACCACAGCGGCTGGGTGTGTCCATATCAGTCCAGGAGCCATTTGCCAAGCACTTTCGGACCTTGGGCCCCACCACCTCGCGCTCCCCCCGGCACACATACTCAATCTCATAGTCCACAGGCAGGAAGTTGATAGCCTTCACCTGGTCCCGAGTCAGGCCCCTGTACCTGATGCCCCCTTCCCAGGGTGGGTGTATGATCTGGCAACCTGAGGAGTGAGTCAAGAAGGAGTAAAGAGAGGAATGGTGGGGCAAAAGGAAAAGGCAGAGTCACTGGGCTCAAATGCAGGAGAACCTAAGGTATGGTCAATGGATAGGTGGGGGAGAGAGAGGATGGGATGGTATACATGCATAGAGGGTTGGAGTGGAGATGGGTACGGAACAGAACTCTGCTCAGGCCGGAATGCTCTGCTCAGAGAACTCAGGACTGACGGTAATGAGCTGGGGTTAAGTCTAATGAAAGAGCCCACAAGTCAGGAGGAAAGGGTGCTGGTCAGGAGTAAGGAGAAAAGTAATTGAGGAATCGTACGGGCGTGAGAAAGGTTCAAAGAGGACATCTGAGTTGAATTAGGATGAGAGGGGACTGGGGTTTTATAAAGCCACCTGGTAGAAACGTAGAACTAAGGAAAGGGCAGAACTGGGGTCATAACATGGGGCCAGAGAAGGGGTGTAGTTGAGAAAATAATGCAGGGTCACAGAAAGGTGGCCTACTACTGATGCGGGATGATAGAAAGGCAGTCAGGAGTAGTCCGGTGGGCTAAGCAGACGGGTTTGCCTGACTGACGGGATAGGAATGAGGACCAGGAAAGGTGGAGGGATGCCGGGGGTGGCCGGAGAAGGATGCACCTTCGGAAGTGGCGTTGGGGGTCTGCGCCCCGCCCGCGCCTGGGGGGCTGAGGAAGAACAGCGCCAGCAGCAGCAGCAGCAACATCTGAGTGAGAAGCGGCGGTGAGGATCTCATCGAGCCCCGCTGACACCACCCAGACCCGGAGGAGGCCCGGCCTCTCTGCTGTAGCTCCTAGGCTCGGACCCGACTCAGCCCGGGTACGAGGCGAGAGGCCCGCGAGGGAGGCGGGGGCGGAGCCCCAGCGGGTGAGGGGAAAGGAGGAGAGAAAGCCTGTCCCCACCCTCCTCCAGCCTCCCTGGGCCCTCCACCCTCCCGGGACTCCACCTCTCACCACCTCCTCTATCCGTCCCCCGTGGCTTTCCAGCCCTGGCTAACCCAGCTCCGTGACTGTCTCCCTGCCACCCCTGCTCTCCCCCAGCCTCGGGTCCCCAGCTCGGCCCCCGCCCCGTGTCCCTCCAGCCCTCCTCGGGGGCTCCGGCTCCTACCTCTGCGCTCCGGCCCAGCTCGCCAGCTGTTCCCAGCCTCAAGGCCTCAGGCCCCGCAGCTCCTCCCCGCTCCCCCTCCTCCCAGACCCTCCTACTAGAATCCCAGCTCCTGCTCAGCCAGGGTCTCAGCCTCCTCTCTAGCTCTCCCCGACCCCACCCCCGTCTCTCCTTCCCCTGGGCGGTGGCCGCGGAGGCCCTGGGACCTGGGAGCGGAGCGAAGAAGGAGGCGCTGGGGACCCAGAAAGCTCCTGGGCGGAGGGACAGGAGGGTGCGGTAGAAGACCGGGTTGGGGGGGTAGGGGGGAGCAGGGAAACAGTGGGATGGGAGATCGGGGGAGGGGAGCGCGGCGGGGAGGGAGAGCCCCTCCCACCTTCTGGAGCCTGGGGAGCCGCCCGGGACCCCGCCCCGCCCTGGACCGCACACAGCGAAGGGGCGGGGACAGGAAGCGCAGAAAGAACGCTGGTGCACGTGCGCCCTCCACTGGGACCCACGGCTGAGGCCTCTGGACGCTGTGGTGGGGGCGAGGAAAGCCCGAGCCCAAGGCGCGGGGGCTGGCGCTGAGACAGGGAATCTAGGATGCAGGTAGAGGAAGACCATTGCACAAAGAGAAGACAGCTCTGGATCTGGGTGAGAGGAGAGAGGCAGAGGCTAGGAGAAGGAGACAGGTGGGAGAGGAAGGAGAAACCAGGGTCAGAGAGCGGAGAGGAGGGCAGGAGAGGGGGTGAAGGCCCCGAGCCATCTAAGCGCGACAGTTTGGGTGGGGACCAGAGAGCCGGGAGACCAGAGTGGCTCCATGGGTTCGGCAACATTGCTATTTGCCTGCCCAGGGAAAGGAACGTGGAGAGAGGACTGGGTTCAAAAGATGGGGAAGGCACTATCAAGGGGAGAAATTGAGATAGTAGGAGATTTTTTTTAAAAGGCAAAGACAGAAGGGCCTCCAAGAAGTGAGCAGGAACCTGCATTATCTTCTGCAGTCCAACAGGGCCTAGCAATCAGTATTTATCCACTGAGAAAGAACTGGGAGCTCTAGAGACAGAGGGGAGAAAATGCAGGCCTTTTGACAGTTCTAGAGGCACTTGGTTAGGTCTGGTGGTGGAAGGGGTGTGTGTGCTGCTTGTGTGGCTGTTGTTCATGTGCGTGACTTTGGGAGAGAGGAGACAGAGGGCTTCTTCAAGAGGGTGGGGGGTGGGGGGAGAAACCCACTTCTTTCCAGCTAGTCCTGGGAAAGAGGTGGGAAAAAGCCAAATACCGTGAGATCAGAACTGAGGTTCTCAATCTTCAACGTTTTTTATAATAAATATTTTGTAATGACTCCTTTACTATGCTGATTTGAAATTCATAGATATACTATAGCCTACCTACATACATAGAACTTTAAAAAAACCAACGTTCTTCCCTGTATATAACATAAAGGGAAATGAAAAGTAATTTGTAGTAAAATAACATACACAATATTATTACGTGTGAGTGCTGAGGCCTGACTAAACTAGAAGCTGAGATAAGCACACAGCTGCTGGCACTTATGGCAGCGCCACGGGGGTGGAGCTGCAGTACACTGGCTACGACAGGTGAGACTGCTTCCAGCATGTTACCATCAGTGAAGTGACTTAAAATGTTGAACTCTCCTAGCAAAGTCGGTCTTCCCTAAATTTACACAAAACTGTAATTGTATTCCTAGAAAGTTCATTGTATATTAAAACTGTCTTTTTTAACTATTAAATTTTAGACTCATAATTAAGCACAGGTTTCACCTACATGAAATGTCCTAGGGGACATTTGAGAATCTGGGTGAGGAACAATTCTTCATTATGCAGGCTATACTTTGAAGACTGTCTTATAGCCCTGCCCTACCCATGAATGCCAATTGTGCCCTCCTCCATCATCATAATTACAAAAAGAAAGCCCACACATTTTCAAAATGTACCCAAGGAACTGGCTGAGAACCACCCAGCTAGAAAAATGAGCTAAAAAGGAGTAGAGTGGGGCAGGATTTCTAACCACTCAAAATGACAGCCACCTATCGTCTGAGTGTCCTGTCCTCCTACCAGAATAGAACCAAAATATATGGGTTTCAACTAAAATAGTTATTGACACCAAAAAAAAAAGTCATGTGGATGAGTTTCTTAGGCTACTTTGGAAAGAAGTTTCCTGCTTCCGTGCCCTATCTACAGGCTAGTTCAGTGGCCTGGCCGGTGGGAGACAGTCCCTCTGTGCTCCTATATGATCCTGGCATGGGTGAGTGCTCAGAGGACACCCTTTCCAGACACAGAAGGGCTAGGGAGTATCTGAGGGGTGCTATCCAGGCGACCTACAAACAAGCTCCCAAGGTCTTTCATTCTGGCAACTTCCCTCTGGCTTCCCTGAAGTCCTGCCTAAAATGAGAGGATGGAAGAATGGAACCCGCCCTGGAGAAGAGGAGTCCAAGATTCTAGAAAATTGAAAATTATGTTGGTGATATTCATTACCACATTGTTGGTGCTAAACCAGAAAAGTAAACAACCTTAAGGTCCAAATCACAAATACCTGATTCAGTAAGTAGGAATATATCCATTCAAAGGAACACTTATGAAAACATATTTAAAAGAGTATCTTCCAATGATACTAACATTGAAAAAAATGATAAGTTGAGGGAAAAAAGGATTCAAAATCCATACAACTGTGGTATATATATGTTAAGAAGCTGGAAGAAAATACATCAAAATGTTAGCAGAATTGCCTCTGTGGCCCTGCATGGAAACCACGCCTCTATCACAGTGGGTGAGACGGGCCCTGCGCTGGCGCAGGGCCCGAACACCCATTCTGATGCAGCAGGGGAAAGCCTAGAGCAGATGGGAGGCAAGCCCTGCATCAGCAGCTAGAGTCAGCTAGTATCTCCAGAGTTTTAACCTTCCTTCTCTGCCTTTCTGAGCTATCACTCAGAAATTCTGAAAACTAACATGACTAACATACACCTTCAGATGCTTTCAGTACTTATTACACTTAGATCAGCACAAAAGCATAAGACCTTATTGGTGCATAATTTGCAAAAAAGGAACATTATCTCTCTTAATGCTTTCAACTATTTCTGTGTGGTAATATCTCCATGATGAAAAAAACTGCCCCATAGGAAGTTTAAATTAACTGCCCAAGGCCACACAATCAGTAAACAGAACTGGGTCTCAAACCCAGGTGTCAGGTCCCCTTCCATCTCATTCACAGTGCTCCAGCAATGATGGCCAGATTGCATTCTTTTAACTCACTCTTTTTAACTTTCAACTCTGGGACCAAGTACACCCAGCTCTCTTTGCCTGGAGATGTTCCCCTTGGCCTCCCCACCCCATGCCATCATTACCTCATTAACAGCTTAAGTCTAACCTCCTCAGGGAAGCCTTCCCTGAAATTCCTCAGACTAACCTAGACCCCATACCTCACCCTGCTGGCCACCCTCATAGCACATTGTATTCCTCATTCAAAGGACTTATCTCCATGGTAATTCAAATAATTATGGAATGATTTATTTAATATCTGCCCTCCTGACCAGAACTTAAGCTCCACAAATACAATGCAGTGTTATAGTAGCACTGAGTATGGTGCTATTGCATCCCCACACAAGAGCTGCACAGTGCCTATTATCTTGTTAGAGGCTTAATAGATGATCAACAAAAACATCTTCTGACTCAAAGATCAGTCGTTGCTGCACTGTACATAACTTCTTGAGTTGTCTCTGTTGTTTGTCAAAGACCTAGATATTGGTGAAATGACATGCTTTCTTTCATGGGCCATAATCATGACACATTCTCCGCACATGTAAGTCCTTCCATCCTGTGAATTACAGGATGATAATAATAGCATTTGTTTTATTACAACCAGTTGGGGGTAGTGTGCTTTACTTAGAGCATCTCTTTTATTCCTTATAACATTCTCTGACATAGATATTTTTATTTCCATTTTGTAAATGGGGAAACTGAAGCCAAATGAATTTAATAATTTGCCCAATGTCTCACACATAATAAACCAGGATGAGAACATTTGTTTATCTGATGCCCAAGCCCCTGCTCAGCCTGATGACCAGCTGTTGGAAATACTTCCGAGGCCCCTCTGGGTCTGTGTCCCTGGAGTCCTCTGAGTAACAGCATCGCTGTTGTGGCTAAAACCACAGGGGTAATCACTACATGGGTAAGATTCCTGTTAGGAGTAGATCACCCTGATGTAGAGCAGGGGGCTCCACGAATACTTCTCCAGTGTTCATCAGGATGTTCCATTTTAGCAATATCTATACCCACTGGCCGTATTTGCTGGTGCTATTATTTTGCTGTCTGTGAAGCTGGTATGCCCAGAATCCTTTCCTGATGGCAGGCCTTCCATGACTGTTTCTGGCATTGCATTTGTCATCATTTGTGAACTGATGACTATTTATGAAAGATCCTGGAAGTCAGAAAAATTCACTACTCAATTAGAAGAATTATCAGAGCACACAGATAACCAGGATCAAATTGAGGCTTTAGCAAGAGAGGAAAGAATAGACACTGACTCAGTATAATCTTTTAGAAAACTGACATCATTGGGCCTTTGGGCCTTTTTACAGTCCATTGAACATCTTTAAGTAAAAATATAAATTCTCGCTTTAAAAAAAATGTAGCCTTTAGTGTTAGCAAGCTGCAGCTTCCTCTCTAGCAAGACCTCTGTTCATCTCCTACCTCCTGTGAGTCCTCTAATGGCATTACAGGTAAAATTTCCAGTGTGTGCACAAGTTCTCATCCATATGACAGCACTAATGGTGGCCCAAGTCAGACAGCAAGATGTTAGCAGTAAGGTTAGAGCTCCATCTACTTGCTCCCGGCCCAGGACCAGCCTTGCAGCTAAACTACAGAGCAATCAACTTGGTAAACCAGTCGAGTGTGTGTGAGAGCATGTGTGAGAGAGCATGTGAGCAGGTGAGAGTGTGTGTGTGTGTGTGTGTGTGTGAAGTATCTGTCCATCTGTGTGGGTGCTCACGGATGGATGGTGTGGGCTCCCCTGGTAGAGCCACTACCACTGCTACTGCCCAACCTGGCACTTGTGGCTGTGCCAGTTTGGAGTGTGTGCCATGTTGTGAAATTTACAAAATACTCCTTGGAAAGAAGTGGCTGGAGCAGCCAAGCCTCGATGCCGGCCCTCTCCACCATACCCTCTGTGCGGGGCCAGGCCACATGCCCTGCTGCCATGAGCCTGAGTCCAGTGACTAGTTTTGCCAGGAAGGAGGTTGTCATGTCTGTGTCCCAGCGAGCTGCTGGAACCTTGACATGGAGTCTAACTGATCAGGCTGTGGATTGGCTGAGGAGCTGGGAGAGGTATGGGGTATAGAGAGGTGGCCAGAGAGGTGCTGGCTGTGGAGGCCATGGTGGGAGTGCAGTGGTGGGACCCTGAGACTGAGACACTGGAAGGAGCAACGTGAACACCCCACCATCATCCCATGTTATAATTTTGCTGCCAGACTCTTCCTTGCCTTCCACCAGCCCATCAGGATGATATGAGACTTGAAAGAAGGATATAGTCTATTGATTTGAGAGAGAGAGAAGGATTGGTGTGAGAGAGAAACATTGATTGGCTGCCTCCTCTATGTGCCCTGACTAGGGATCCAACCCACATCTAAAAGCCCTCTCAAGGTAGAAGCAGACCCTGCAGTGAAGAGATGTTTACTGACATACCCCTCAACCCAATGCTGATAAAAGCCAGCTTTGCTGAGAAGCTTGGCCCACCCTGGAAGCAGCCAGGCCTGGAAGAATCAGCAACAAACTGTGAATTGCTTGTAACTTCAAAAAGGCTGCCAAGGGCCAGACCTGGACAGCGCCTGACATTGGCTCACACTAGGCTCAGACATCAGAGTGACATCCAACGGGAGAAACTAGCAAGCAAGCACCAAACTCTGCTGAGATCCATCCACTTGGATCTTTTTCATTATTTTCACTGTTTTTTGTTTTTATAGTCTTTTTATTATTTTTATCAATTTTTTTCTTTTATTGATGGTGCCCTATTTTTTCTTTCATACCTCCTATTTTACTCTTACCTGTAATTACTCCGCTGTTCCCTTCCTTTCTCTTTTTATTATTTATGTTACTTTTTCTGTCTTCCTTATCCCCCTTGTTCCTCTTTGTATTCATTCTAGTATTATTCTCTTCCTCTTTCTCCTCTCTCATAATCACTTTTGTTTCCTTTGGTCTTCTCGTGTTATTTTTCTTTTCCCCTTTTTGTACCATTCCATTTCTCTTTCTGCTTTTATTATTCTTGGCTCTCTTGTTGTTGATATTGCTGTTATGAGGTGGTAGAGGGGGTTGCTTGTTTTGGTGTTTTTTTAGTGTTATTTTGATTTTTCTGCCAGCACCTATACAACAGCATAAAAGACGAGGTAGAGGCTGAACCATTTAGTCAGCCAGCTGGAGGGGAGTTCCCACCAAGGAATGGGCCATAGCAATCAGGACCCAACTCCAACAGGAGAGCCCACATAACCAACACAAAGGATATTCCTAGAACACCCAGATGAGGAGATCAAGGAGTCTGCACCACTTGTCCCACAGGAATCCTAACACATAAGGCTACTCCACAAGACAGAGAGTCAAAGCAGATCAATCTAATACAAAGAAACAAACACAAAGAGACAACTAAAATGGGGAGACAAAGAACTCCAAAATAAAAGAAAAGGAGGAATCTCCAGAAAACCAACTAAATGAAATCTAGGTTAGCAATATACCAGACATAGAGTTCAAAGTAATGGTTATAAGGATGCTCAAAGAACTGAATGAGAACTATAAGGAACTTAGTGGGAACTACATCAGAATGCAAAAGACATAGAAACATTAAATAAGAACCAGTTGGAAATGATGAATGCAGTATCTGAAATGAAGAATACACTAGAAGGATTTAAAAGCAGGCTAGACAAAGCAGAGGATCAAATCAGCAAGTTGGAAGGCAAGGTAGAAAAAAAAAACACTAAGCCCCTGCTGGTGTGGCTCAGTGGACTGAGCACTGACCTGTGAACCAAAGGGTCACCATTTTGATTCCTAGTCAGGGCACATGCCTGGGTTTTGGGCCAGGTCCCCAGTTTGGGGTACACAAGAAGCAGCCACACATTGATGTTCCTCTCCCTCTCTCCCTTGTTTCCGCTCTCTCTAGAATGAATAAATAAAATCTAAAAACAACAACAACAACAAAAAAAAACCCTACCAAGCCAGAGCAACAAAATGAAAAAGACTTAAGAAGAATGAGAATACTTTAAGGGAGCTTTGGGACAACATGAAATGTAACAATATTCACATCATAGGGACACTAGAAGGATAAGAAAAGGAGCAAGGGATAGAAACCCTGTTATTAAGAAATAATGACAGAAAACTTCCCTAATTTAGTGAGGGAGAGAGTCACGCAGTTTCAAGAAGCACACAGTCCCAGTCAAGATGAACCCAAAGAAGCCCACACCAAGATACATAACAATAGAAATGATAAAAATTAAAGACAAGGAGAGAATCTTAAAGGTGGCAAGAGAGAGACAGCTAGTTACTTACAAAGGCCCACCAATAAGACTATGAGCTGATTTCTCAACAGAAACACTACAGGCCAGAAGAGACTGGCATGAAATATTCCAAGTAAAGAAAAGCAAAGACCTGCAATCAAGACTACTCTATCCACCAAGGCTCTCATTTAAAATAAAAGTCAAATAAACAGTTCCCCAGATTTAAAAAAAAAAAGTCTAAAGGGGTAGTTACACCAACCAGCATTGCAAGAGATGCTAAAGAAACTGCTTTAAGAAGTAGAAAAGAACAGAGAGAGGAATACAGGTACAAAGGGGGAAAATGGCAATGAATAAGTACCTACAAATAATAACCTTATATGTAAGTGGATTAAATGCTCCAATCAAAAGATATAGGGTAGCTGAATGGATAAGAAAAGATGGCCCACATATATGCTGACTACAAGAGACCCCCTTCACAGTAAAAGATTACACAGGCTAAAAGTGAAGCAATGGAAAAAATATTCCATGCAAATGGATATGAAAATAAAAAGCTGGGGTAGCAATACTTATATCAGTCAAAATAAACTTCAAAAGCAAAAGGCCATAACAAGAAACAAAGAAGGTCACTATATATTACTTAAGGGAGCATTCCAACAAGATATAACCCTTGTAAACATATATGTACCCAATATAAGAGCACCTAAATAAATAAAGAAAATATTAGAGAACTTTAAGAAAGAGATTGACAGCAATACCATCATTGTAGGGGATTTTAACACCCCTCTGTTAACAATGAGTAAACCTTCCAGACAAAAATATCAATGAAGATGTAACAGCATAAAATGAAACAAAAGATCAAATGACTTAATTGATATTTACAGAACTTCTTATACCAAAGAAGCAAAATATACATTCTTCACAAATGTACATGGATCATTTTCAAAGACAGATCAAATAGTAGGATACAAAGTAAGCCTTAAAAATTCTAGAAAACTGAAATCATATCAGGTCCCTTCTCAGATCACAAGGGCTTCAAACTATAAATCAGCCTCAAGAAGTCAAAAATATTCAAGCACATGGAGGCTGAATAACATGTTATTAAATAATGAGTGGCCTAACAATAAAATCAAGGAAGAAATCAAAATGATCTGGAAACAAATGAAAATGAGCACACAAAACCCAAAACATATGGGACACAGCAAAAACAGTCCTAGGAGGAAAGTTCATAGCATTACAGGCCAATCTAAAGACAGAAAAATCTCAAAGGAACAGTCTAATGCTACACCTAAAAGAAATAAAGGAACAACAATAAACAGAACCCAGAGAGAATGAAGGAACTAATCATAATCAGAGAAGAATTAAAGGACATAGAGACTTAAAAAATTTCAAAGGATCGAATATCCATGAACTGTTTCTTTGAAATCATAAACAAATTGACAAACACTTAACCACACTCATTAAGAAAAAAGAGAGAAGGCCTAAATAAATAAAATCAGAAATGAAAGATGAGGATGGCAAGATGGCAGAGGAGTAAATGGAATCCATACTGACCTCCTTCCAGGTCCAATCTGGAATTACAACTAAATTGTGGAGAAATCACCTGGCACAAACACCTGAACAATAGTGAGAGAGAAGTCTTATAACCTCGGACAGACAGAAGAATTAGCTTCAGCACAACCTAACTGGTAAGGAGTGCAGAGGAGACTCAAGAAGGCTGGATGGGCATCCACAGGTGCCAGCACCAGAGGGATTTTTAAGAGGTCAGTTGTATCCCCCTGAGAAGAGTGGGGTCTAAACCATAAGTGGGGATCCCCAGCCTAGAGCAAAAGGGCCCAAAAAGTACACAGATGTGAAAAGCAGCAGGACTGCTAGCTGCCAGAGATGGGTAACTAGAGAAGCAAAAACCTGTTTAAAGGGCCATTGCATAAATTTTCATTTGCAGCCACTTACCCTGGGCTCCAGCAAAGGTGGGGGCAGAGTGAGCTAGAGACACCTGAGGAGGGACTAGGTACAGAGGCTTTGGGGAGAGAATTGAGAGAGTGGCCATCAGGGTACCGGTGCTGAGTCATCCCCTATGTGGCAGCAGCCATCTTGTACAGGCAGACCACTCCCCGACCAACAGCCTGAGAGGAAGCAATAGACCCACCCCCAAGAGGGACTTTGCCCTGGCTCTGTGGTGCTTAAGCCTGACTGTTGAGTGCAGAGGGGCAGCCACAGACAGTAGATCCCTGCAAAGGGGGGGAAGGGCAGAGTGGACTAGAGAAAATTGAGGAGAGACTGGGGAAAGAGGCTCTGGGAAGAGAACTGAGAGAGTAGCTGCTAGAATCCTGGCACTGAGTCATCGCTCATACGGCAGCAGCCATTGTGCTCAGGCAGATCATTCCCCTCCCAGCAGCAGCCAGAGGGGAAACGACAGCCCTGACCCCAGGAGAGATTGTGCCCAACCCTACCATGCTTAAGCCTGAATACTGAGTGCAGAGTGACTAGATTAACAACTCAAGGAGACAGCCATGCACAGTAAATCCCTGGAAGTTTCCAACAGAATTCCTAAGGTCAGAAAGGGTAAACAACTGACATCACCAGAAGCAGATCCAGAAAGAAAAAACAGCCGTAAATACTAGAGGCTACTTGAACAAATACTAGAGGCTACATGAACAAAACCCACTGTGATCTTGTCCGTGATTTGCAATATTTTCTTTACTACATAGCTTTTTAACATTTATTTCTTGTCCATCAAGTTTGTGCACATTAAGTCACTAGAGTTTATACTGTAGCTTATTTCTCTCCTTTCTTATAATAGTCTTAATCTCTTTAAAGCCTTATTAACACTGATTCATTTGCTGTTGATAGTGGGATCACAAGGGGGAGTTATATTTGAGGATGTGGGTTTGTTTCCTGGGCATTGTGGTTTTCTTCTGGCAGCACCTGCACAACAACACACAACATGTGGTGGGCAGTGTGACCCTCAACCAACCAAAAGAATGGGGTGCTGGAGGGAAGGACCAACCAAAGAATGACCCAACAACAATCACTTCCAGAGAGCTAACATAAATGGCATCCCAAGAGGATCATATTCAGGAGATCAAGGACACTGGACCATTGAATCTCACAGGTCTCCTACCATAGAAGTTCACACCACAAAGGCAAGAACTCGAAACACATCAATTTAAGAAACAGAAGCAATAAAAGAAGAGTCTCACAAATAATGGGAAGAAAAAGAAACAACCCCACAATCCAAAGTAAAGAAGGAGTCCCCAGAGAGAGTGCTAAATGAAATAGAGGCAAGTAAACTATCAGATATTGAGTTTAAAACAATGGTTATAAGGAAGCTCATTGAGCTCAGTGAGAATTACCAAAAACTACTGGCAAATTAGGAGGAATTTACTGCAAACTATATCAGCATGAAAAAGGACATAGAAACTATCAACAAGAGACAAGAGTAAATGAAGAATAAAATTTCTGAATTGAAGAACACAGTAGAAAGAATCAAAAACAGGCTAGATGAAGCAGAGGACTGAATCACTGAGCTGGAGGCCACAGTAGAAAAAAGCTCTCAGAAAGAGCAAGAAAATGAAAAAAAAAAAAAGACTCAAAAAGAACAAAGACAGCTTAAGGGAAATGCAGGACAACATGAAATGTAAATATATATATATTATATATATATATTTACATATATATATAATAGGATTAACAGAAGGAGAAGAAGAAGAGTATGGGATAGAAAACCCATTTGAAAAAGTAATGATGGAAAACTTCCCGAACCTGAGGAGAGAAAAAGTCACACAAGTCCAGGAAGCACAGAAGATCCCAATCAAGAGGAACTAAAAGACGTACACTCCAAGGCACATCATTATTAAAATGACAATATCAAAGACAAAGAAAGAATCTTAAAGACAGCAAGGGAGAAACAGGAAGTAACAAACAAGGGAGCTCTGATAAGGCTAACAGCTGACTTCTCAACAGAAACATTACAAGCCAAAGGAAATGGCAAGAAATATTCTTAGTAATGAAAAGCGAAGGACTGCAACCAAGACTACTCTACCCAGCAAGGCTCTCAATTAAAATGGAAGGACAAATAAGGATTTTCCCAGACAAAAGATGGCTGAAAGAATACACCTCCACCAAACCAGCATTGCAACAGATGTTAAAGGAACTACATTAAGAACATGAAGAAAAGGAGTGAGAGAGAGAGGAACACATGTTCAAAGGGAAAATGTGAATAAGTACCTATCAGTAATAACCTTAAATGTTAATGGATTAATGCTCCAATCAAAAGACATAGGGTAGCTGAATGGATAAGAAAACATGACCCACACATATGCTGCCTACAAGAGACCCACCTCAGAACAAAAGACCTGCACAGACTGAAACTAAAGGGTTGAAAAAACATATTCCAAGCAAATAGACAGGAAAATAAAAAGCCAGGGTAGCAATATTTATATCAGACAAAATAGATGTCAAAACAAAGGCCATAAAAAGAGACACAGAAGGACACTTCATAATGCTCAAGAGAAGAATCCATCAAGAGGACATGAACATTATGAACATATGCACCCAACAAAGGGGTGCCCAAATATATAAGGAAAATCCTGGAGGACTTCAAGAAAGATATAGATAATAACACATTTATACAAGAGGATTTTAATACACCACTGTCAAAAATGGATAGATCTTCCAAACAAAATAGCAACAAGGATATTGTGGAACTGAATGATGTATTAGATCAAATGGACTTAATTGATATATAGATATCGAAACTTTCATCCCAAAGACGCAAAATATATATTCTTTTCAAATGCACATGGAACATTTGCAAAGATAGACCACATGACAGGACATTACACAAGCCTCAACAAATTCAGGAGAATTAAAACCATAACAAGCATTTTCTTGGACCACAACAACTTGAAACTAGAAACTAACCTCAAGGAAAAAACTCAAAAACATTCAAAGTCATGGAGATTGACCCTACTCATTTAAACAATGAGTAGGTCAATAAAGAGATCAAGGAAGAAATCAAAAAGTTTCTGGAAACAAATGAAAATGAACACACAACACTCCAGATATTATGGGACACAGTGAAGGCAGTCCTAAGAGGGAAGTTCATAGCATACAGGCCTACCTGGAAAAGATAGAAACATTTCAAATAAACAGTCTAACCCTACATAAACAAGAACTGGAGAAATAACTACAAACAAAGCCCAGAGCAAGTAGAAAGAAGGAAATAAGATCAGAGCAGAATTGAATTACATAGAGATTAAAAGAACAATTCAAAGGATAAATAAATCCAGGAGCTGGTTCTTTGAAAGGTTAAACAAAATTGAGAAGCCTATAAACAGACTCATCAAGTAAAAAAGGGAGAGGAACCAAATAAATAAAATCAGAAATGAAAGAGGAGAAATTACAACTGATACCACAGAAATAAAAAGGATTATAAGAAATTATTATAAGCAACTATGCACCATGAAATTTGAAAACCTAGGTGAAATAGACAAATTTCTAGAAAAAAACACAACATAAAGAAAAAACTACAGGCCAATATGACTGATGAATATACATGCTAAATTCCTAAACGAAATATTGGCAAACAGCACCCAGGAATACATTAAAAAGATCATCCACTGTAATCAAGTGGCATTCATCCCAGGGATGCAAGGATGGTACAATATTCACAAATCAATAAATATAATACATCACATAAACAAAAGGAAAGACAAAAATCACATGATCATATCATGCAGACATGCAGAAAAAGCATATGATAAGGTACAGCACCCACTTATAATAAAAACACTCAGCGAAGTGGGAATAAAGGGGGCATACCTCAACACCATAAAGGCCATATATGAAAAGCCTAAAGCCAGCATCATAGTCAATGGGCAAAAACTAAAAGCCATCCCACTAAGATCAGGAACAAGACAACGGTGACCATTTTCGCCACTTCTATTCAACATATATTGGAAGTCCTAGCCACAACAATCGGACAAGGAAATGAAATTAAAGGCATCTATATTGGAAAAGAGAAAGTAAAACTGTCATTTTTTACAGATGACATGGTAGTGTACATAGAAAACCCTACAGACTCCAAAAAACTACTCAACCTAATAAGTGAATGTGGCAAAACAGTGGGATACAAAGTCAATATCCAGAAATTGAAGGCATTCTTGTACACCAAACATGAAATATCAGAATCATAAGTCAGAAAAAATCCTATTTGTTATAGCAACAACAACAATAAAATACCTAGGAATAAACCTAACCAAGGAGGTAAAAGACCTGTACACAGAAAACTACACAATACTGAAGAAAGAAACTGATGAAGATACAAATAAGTGGAGTTATAAACGGTTTCATTGATTGGAAGAATTAACATCATTAAAATGTCCATACTACACAAAGCAGTCTATAGATTCAGCTCAATTCCTATTTAAATAACAGTGGCATAGTTCACAGATCTAGAACAAATATTCCAAAAATTTATATGGAACCCAAAAGGACACTGAATAGCCTCAGGTCTTGAAAAGGAAGAAGAAAGTTGAAGGGATCACAATACTTGGTATCAAACTATACTACAAGGCCACTGTAAACAAAACAGTCTGGTGCTGGCATAAGAACAGGCACATAGATAAATGGAGTACAATAGAGAGCCCAGAAAAAAACCCCATGTATCTATGAGCAATTACTATTCAACGAAGGGGGCAGAAGCATTAAATGGAATAAAAATAGCCTGTTCAATAAATGGTTTGGGAGATCTGGACAGCTGCATACAAAAAACTGAAACTTGACCACCAACTTACACCACACACAAAAATAAACTCATGATGGATAAAAGACTTAAATATAAATCACAACACCATAAAAGTCCTAGTGGAAAACATAGGCAGTAAAATTTCAGATATCCCATGTGGCAATATTTTTGCCACTATATCTCCTAGGGCAAGGAAATTAAAGGAAAATTAAACAAATGGAACTACATGGAGTTAAAAAGCTTCTGCATGTCTAAAGAAACCATTAGCAAAATGAAAAGGGAACTGACTTATGCAAGAATATATTTGCCGATGATACATCAGACAAGGGTAAAATCTCCAAAATATATAAAGAACTCAATATGACTCAACACCAGGAAAACAAACAATTCAATTAAAATATGGGCAAAGGACCTGAATAGACACTTCTCCAAGGATGACATACAGAGGGCCCAGGGACATATGAAAGCATGTTCACCATCACTAGCCATCAGAGAAATGCAAATTAAAACCACAATGAGATACTACTTCACACCTGTCAGAATGGCCATCACAATCAAATTAACAAACAACAAGCGCTGGTGAAGTTGTGGAGAAAAGGGAACCCTAGTACACTGCTGGTGGGAATGCAGACTGGTGTAGTCATTGTGGAAAACAGTTTGGGATTTTCTCAAAAAAACTAAAAATGGAACTGCCTTTTGACCTGGCAATTCCACTGCTGGGATTATACCCTAAGAATCCAGAAACACCAATTCAAAAGAACCTATGCACTCCAATGTTCATAGCAGCAAAATTTACAATAGCCAAGTGCTGGAAGCAACCTAAGTGCCCAACAGTAAATGAGTGGATCAAAAAACTATGATACATTTAAACAATAAAATACTACACAGCAGAAAGGAAGAAGGAGCCCCTACCATTTGCAAGAGCATGGATGGTATTGGAGAGCATTATGCTAAGTGAAAAAAAGCCTGATGGTAAAATAAAAATACCATATGATCTCACATACAGGTGGAATATCATCAACAAAACAAACAAGCAAGTAAAATACAACAAACAACATTGAAATAAAGAACAAATTGACAGTAATCAGAAGGCACAGAGGAGGGAGATAGCAGGGAAAAAGAATGGGTGGGTCATTGAGGAACATGTACAAAAGACCCATGGACAAAGCCAAAGGGGATTGAGGGTGGGAGGTGGGGGAGGGTGGGGCAGAGGAATGTGGTGACAGGAAAATGGAGACAACCGTACTTGAACAACAATTAAAAATGAGCAGTACATAGCACAATGCCTTGCATGTAGTGGGAATTTTAAAATTGTTGAGTAAATAAATGAACCCACCAGTTAAAAAAAAAAAAAGGAAAGGAAAGATGTGAAGTAACAACTGATACCACAGAAATACAAAGGATTGTAAGAAATTACTATGAAAGACTATATGCCAAGAAATTGGACAACCTGGGTGATATGGATAAATTTCTAGAAACATACAACCTCCCAAATCTGAATCAGGAAGAAGCAGAAAACCTGACTAGACTGATAACAACTAATGAAACTGAATCAGTAATCCAAAAAATTCTGGCAGAAAGAAAGCCTAGGCCAGATGGCTACACTGGAGAATTTACCAAACATTCAAAGAAATTAGTCCTATCCTTCTCAAACTATTCCAAAAAATCCAAGAAGAGGAAAGACTCCCAAACTCTTTTTTTTTTTTTGAGTCCAATATTATCCTAACTCCAAAACCAGATAAAGGCACAACAAAGAAATAAAATTACAGGCCTATATCTTTGATGAACATAGATACTAAAATCCTTAACAAAATCTAACTAGATCCAGCAATACATTAAAATATATGAAAAGATGCTCAATATCACCAGCCATCAGAGAGATGCAAATTAAAACTGCAATGAAACAACACCTCATACCTGCCAAAATGGCTATCATTAATAAATCAACAAACAACAAGTGCTGGTGAACATATGGAGAAAAGGAACCCTAGTGCACACTGTTGGTGGGAATGCAGACCGGTACAACCACTGTGGAAAACAGTATGGAATTTCCTCAAAAAGTTAAAAATGTATCTGCCTTTGACCCAGGATTCCACTACAGGGTATGTACCCTAACTATCCCAAAACACCAATACAAAAGAACTTATGCACCCCTCTGTTCATAGCAGTGCTATTTACGATAACCAAGAATTAGACACAGCCTAAGTGCCCATCATTAGCTGAGTGGATTAAACAACTCTGGTACATTTACACAATGGAATACTATGCATCAGAAAGAAAAAAGGGCCCCAGTTGGTATAGCTCAGTGGGTTGAGCATTGGCCTGTGAACCAAAGGGTCACAGGTTCGATTCCCCAGCCAGGGCACATGCCTGGGTTGTGGGCCAGGTCCCCAGTAGGGGATGCATGAGAGGCAACTACACATTGATGTCTCTCTCCTTCTCTTTCTCACTCCCTTCCCCTCAGTCTAAAAATAAAAAATAAAGAAAAAAGAAGTAATTCCTGCCTTTTGGGATAGCATGGTTGGAACTGGAAACTGTCATGCTAAATGAAATAAGTCAATCAATGAAAGCCAAATATTATATGATCTCGCTTATAAGAGGATTTAATGAACAAAATTAAGTAATGAGCAAAATTGAACAAGAGGCATGGAATCATGGAATAGACGGACAGCTATAAGAAGGGAGGGGGACGGTGGGGACTGATTGAAAGAAGGTGAAGTAGTTAGTCGAACAATGTATAGGAAGGACCCATGGACATGGATAATGGTGTGGGGATTAACTGTGGAAGTCGGGGTCAAGCAGAATGGAGGGGGGCAAATAGGGAAAAATAGGACACCTGTAATAGCATAAGCAATTAAAAAAAAAAAGATGTTAAGAGGAAGAAGGACATTCTACTCTTCTTCTCTTAAGAAAGTACTCTCCTGGATCTTACCCCAAGGTCCTGTTATGAATTTAGGACAAAGGTGGAGACTTCCCAACTATGCCTGAAACAAACTTTCATTCTTCTGGATAATCACCAACAGAGTGGGCAAGAGGACAGGAAAAAAAGGAGGAGGACAAGACCCAATGGACAGACATTGAGAAAGGACTGGTGACTCCATTGTCCCTGGTTGCTATCGAGGAGAGAGCCAGCAAAACAGGGTGTTTTCTTTAATCTTTCTCCCTTGCTTTCTTTCCTAAAACCAATGTCCTGCTAGGAGTCTCCCTCCCTACACCCGACCCAGGTGGATCCATAGTCAGGGAAATATAAAGTAGCAGGAGGGAAAAAGAGAAAAAGAAAAAAGAAAATATAGCAGGAGGATGTACCAAGAAATACCTTTGAATTTTTTAATTTCTAATCGACATTTTACTAACAAAATTCGAGGTAATGTAGCTTCAGACACTAGGAGTCTATTACAGAAGAGTATAAAGTAAACTGGGAGTTAACAGGAAGGGACTGGGGATGTTCAGGAAGGAGGATAAAAATGCTCAAGATCGAGATTCAACTAGACAGGGCTGTGTACCATCACCATTACTCTTGGCTTTAACTCCTGAGTAATTTTCTTCTCTGAACCCCGAGGGGTCATGTACATTCAAAATTCTATCCTAGAGTTACTCTTAGCCTTAGAGAACAAGAAGGTGGGGATTTTTTTCTGGATGTTGGCAGTTTTATTTATTGGGTGATGGGTGGGTATATCTTAGCATGAGCTCAATAAGTATAAATTAGAAATAGAATTGCCTTACTTCAAAAGAATTTAGAATAGAATCAATTTAGCCCTGGCTGGGTAGCTCAGTTGGTTGAGCATCCTCTCAACATGCTAAGGTTGTGGGTTCGATCCCCGGTCAGGACGTATACAAGAATCAACCTGTGAATGCATAAATAAGAGGAATACTAAATCATTGTTTCTTTCTTTCTCTCTCAAATCAATAAATGAAAAATTTTTTAAAAGAATAGAGTCAATTACCTGATAATATATGGATTTTTCAATTCATAAAAACATAGTTTATAAGAACAATTTTTATTTTATATTGTGAGGTACACCTATAGTCTATTTTTTTATTTAGAATAGTCCTTTTTACATGTATATGTTGGTGAAGAAGAGCAAAGAGACAGTCAAATATTATGTTTCCTTGCTTGAAAGAGATACAGAGAGATGTGTGAGAACACATGAACAACAGGATACTATCATGTGTATTTTTCTCAGTTATGAGATAGCTGTTGTTTCTCTTATTAGTCCCCTTTGATAATCTTCTGCAATTACAAACCATACATGTAATAACTCTGTACATATGTCATTTCTCACATGTGGGGATTTATCTGTAGAATCATTTCTGAGAAGTAGAATTGGTAAATCCTGTTTGAATTTATTATTTTGCTAGATATTACCAAACTACAGGCAGAAGCAAACACTTGCCTGAAAAATAGAACATCACCAAGATGTCTGCTCAGAAAGAGAAAAGAAAAAGGATTCAGAATGTTTTCACTGCCTTATATTGACATTGGTATTAAGGGCTCAAAGGAAAATATTAGCATTTGTTGATTGCACCTTCTACAACTACCACTGAAAGTATCAAAGGTATATAAAGGAAACTGAGTGGGCCATATGTTTTCTTTTTTTACTCATTCAATAAATATGCATATAGTAAGGCACAATGCCAGGCACTTTGGGGTCACACACATGACCAAGACATGGTGTCAACCTTCATAGTCCTTACAGTCTGGTAAGGTAATTTAAAAACTGGAATCCAGAAAAATAACAAAATAAACTCATGCTCTATCTTTATTATTTAAAAATTAAAACAGATACATATATTTGTTATGAGCACTAATTTAAAAATACCAACTTTCCTTACTCTGGGGTAGAATTATTCAACACATATACACATGGTGGTGACTAGAAGACTAGAGGTAGTTAAAATATATATGATTAATAAGAAAAATAAATAAATTTTACCTAAATTTAGCTCTGTTGCTAAAAATCATCTCTCCAAATAGAGCTCTGGTCGGGGCAAAAAATAAAAAGGGATAGGAAACAAAACAAAAGCTACAACGATGGTTGAAAAACTTAGGGAATGCTAGGTCACAGTTCCTAATAAAATATCTAAGTATAAAATTAAGCTTTCATATCCTCACCCCCAACTACAGCAGAAACACCTGGAAAATAATGGTAACCTAGAGTCCAGAGTTCTAGGTCTTGCCCAAACAATGGTCATCTGGCTGACTTTGAGCCACTCACAATCCCTCTGGTCTCAACTTTATCA
Organism: Mormoops blainvillei; assembly: GCA_004026545.1. Classification (NCBI taxonomy): domain Eukaryota; kingdom Metazoa; phylum Chordata; class Mammalia; order Chiroptera; family Mormoopidae; genus Mormoops; species Mormoops blainvillei. Next base: position 9,863 of record PVJD01007115.1, on the reverse strand, counting down.
TCTGCAAAAGAAACTAAAACCATTTGATCTTCTTATGTTGCATACTATTGTGAGGAACAAATACAATTGTAGAAAACATTTTGAGGTGGTTAAAAACTCCACATGAATGAAAATTAGTATTTCCTCTATTGATTGGCATTCTTTTTAAAATTATATTTTATTGATTATGCTATTACCATTGTCCTGATTTTTCCCCCTTTGCCCACCTCCACCCAGTGCCCCTTCGCCCTCAGGCAATCCCCCCACCATTGTTCATGTCCATGGGTAATTTGTATAAGTTCTATGGCTACTCCTTTTCCTATACTGTACTTTACATCCCCATGGCTATTCTGTAAGTACCTATTTGTACTTCTCAATCCCCTCACCTCTTCACCCATTCTCCCCTTCCTCCCTGCCATCTGGCAATCTCCCAGTAACTACTTCTTTTCTCTTGCTTTTAAGCATCTGTCTTTATCTTTAACCTTTGGCCTTTTAATAATGATGTGTCTTGGAGTGCACCTCTTTGCATCCATCATAATTTGGGCTCTCTGCACTTCCTAGACTTGTATGTCTATTTCCTACACCAAATTAGGGAAGTTTTCTTTCATTATATTTTCAGGTAGATTTCCAGTTTCTTGCTCTTTCTCCTCTCCTTCTGGCACCCCTATGAAGCAAATGTTGGACTCTTAAAGTTGTCCCAGAGGCTGTTTATACTATCCTCATTTTTTTTTCATTCTTTTTTCTCCCTGCTGGTCTGATTAGTTGTTTCTTGGTTCCTTATGTTCCAAATCATTGATTTGATTCTTGGCTTCATCCATTCTATTGCTGTTTCCCTGTAAATTGTTCTTTGTTTCAATTAGTGTATCCTTTGTTTCTGACTGGGTCTTTTTTATGCTGCTGAGGTCCTCACTAAGTTCCTTGAGCATCCTTATAACCTTATAACCTTATAACACTGGTTATAACTCTGCATCTGATAGTTTGCTTATCTCTATTTCATTTAGCTCTATTTCCGGAGTTTTGATCTGTCCTTTTGCTTGGGCCATGTTTCTTTGTCTCCTCATTTTGTCAGTCTCCCACCAATTGTTTCTCTGTATTAGGTATAGCTGCTTTGACTCTGTGTCTTGATAGTGTGGCCCAATGTAGTAGGTGTCCTGTAGGGTCCAGTGACATAGCCTCCCCTATCAGCCAAGCTGGGTACTCCGGGTGTACCCTTTGCATGGGCTGAGTATACCCTCCTCTTGTATTCAAGACTTGGTTGCTGTTGGCAGATCAACTGGAGGGATTTATCCAGGCCAATCATTTACAAGAACTGGCTGTGACCACTTGTAGGGGAAATGGAGTCAGTCAGGCTTTCTAACTGGGCCCAATAAGCTATATTCCCATAACCTTAAGAAGGGGCCCACATATGCAGAATCAAGCTTTGTTATATAATATCTTGGCACTCTGCCAGCTTTGTGTGCATTTAGTATATGAGGGAGCTGAGACCTCTTCTGGCACATGTGGCTTGTGGTATGCATGGATCACCCACCCATGAATAAAGGCATGTCAGGCATTCCCACAGCAACACAAATTTTATTTTGTCTGCCCGAGACACAAGTGAACATACCTGACCTTGAAAGGCTGCAAGGCAATAGGTGCCATTGGCAGGATTTGTTGCAGTATGGCATGAATGTGGAGGACCCTTCCAGACTCCCAGAGGAGGACCTGGAAGGGTGGCCAATCACTGGTATGTGGTACCTTGTTGTGCATCTTCTGGCAGTATGTCCCTCCTAGAATTGCCCAATGTTAGTGGCACACATGATATGGTAGAGAAGTCCCTATGGGTTGTCGGGGAGACCCTGGAAAAACCAAGCACCCGGGCATCCATGGGGGCCATGGGCTGGGTGTTTCTTTCAGCTTTGCAAGCTGAGCCAGAAACTGTGCTTCATGACACAGTGAAATTATGTGAACTCCAAGGAAGAGAGAGAAAGCCTTGGAGGTGATACTATGTGTCCTGAAGGAAGACCCCCAAATGGCAAGACCCCCACTCTCCCTCCCGGAGCGTAGCAGAAGAGTTGGAGGTGGACCGAGAGACTACAGAACTGAGCTGCCTGTGGACCCACCCAGTGGTGTTACAGAAAGTGAAGTCCCAGCAGCCAATGGTGCCTGAGGGAAATCTGGCTGGCCCTGCACAGATAGTTGAACACACAATTCACCTTCCCATACACAGGCTGAACTGGTCAATCTCACAAATCAGTTTCACCAGTGACCTGAGGAGCTCTTAGCAGTGTGGCTTTTACACCGTTGGGACTTAAGGATGGATAGCATCATGTGCACTGATGATGAGATGGAGAAGTTAGCTTCCATTGCCATTCACTCCTCTCTGCACCAACAGCTGCAGAATAGCTGGTGGCATGGATGGGGGCAGGGATCACATTACCTGTTGGAGTGTGTCATGGCAGCTATTCCTCTGTCTGGGCATATGCAGGAGATGTGCCAGACACTGTGAGCAAATGGCAGTCCTTTGCGGACTTAGCGCAAATCCTGCAGGAGTTGGGCATTTGCCAGGCTATGTTCAGTCTCAATACCCAGGGCCGTGATGATGAATGCTTTACAGCAGGGATGCAGGATGTGGTGTTGAAACATGCCCCTTTCACCTTGTTTGGATCCCTCATGACCATTTTGGCCCCATTTTGGTCCATTATAGCATTAATGACATCACCATGGTGGTGGCAAGTCTGGGGAAGGTGGAGTCTTGCCATCAGCAGAAAGCAGTTCAGGTGGTATCTCAAATTCCCTCTGTTTCTCAATGCAATAGAGCCCTTGTGCAGGTGACCAGGACATAGATGTGGTCAGACCTTTTAGGGGCTTGAGTAGATCAAACTAAGATTGGTAGGAAGCCAAACTCTTACTTATTAGAACTTTGGAAGCAGCTGTGAGCTGATCAATGCCTCCTGTGGCCCCAGAAGAAGGTGGTGAGGAGGCAGTCCAGGGACTTGAACTGAGAGGCCCATCCAGTCTGGTTGGAAGGCCACCTGGTTGTGCCAACCTCCCACAAGGAGGAAGGGGATATTGTTTGGACATTTTAATAGAGGACAAACCAAGGAACCCGCCTATAGGGGACAGGTGGAGACCAGAGGCCACATGTTGAATTGGCTATCCATTGGTCCCCTACAAATGTCCAGCAGGTCCTGGCTCTAATGGACACAGGTGCTGAATATACCCTTCTGTATGGAAACCCTGAGAAGTTTCTGGGGACTGAGGCCCCTGTTGATGGTTATGGGGGTCACAGTGTCAGGGTGAAGGAGATACAGCTTTCTCTGGGCATTTTCCCCCGCAGCATGAGTATACTGTCTATGTATCCCCTATTCCTGAGTATATCCTGGGTATTGATGTGCTCCAGGGACTGTGGCTGTACACCACTGCAGGAGAGTTTCACCTGAGGGTGTGAGTGGTAAAAGCCATCCTGTGGGGACATGCTGAGCATCCCCTCATGTAGTTGCCACCCCCACAATGGGTAACAGTGATGAAGCAATATCGGTTGCCCAGGGACATGAGGAAATTATGGCAACTATATAAGAATTGGAAAAGATGGGGATAATTAATGCCACTCACAGTCCCTTTAATTCCCCTGTGTGGCCAGTGAGGAAGCCAGATGGCACACGGAGAATGATGGTAGATTACCGGGAGCTGAATAAGGTTGTTCCCCCAGTATATGCAGTGGTCCCTTCTGTGGTGGACTTGATGAACCAATTAACTACTAAGCTAGGAACTTACCACTTTATAGCTGATCTAGCAAATGCCTTTTTCTCCATTGACCTTGCTCCACAGAGGAAGATCAGTTTGCCCTCACATCGGAGAGCCAACAATGAACCTTTACGGTGCTCCCTCAAGTGTACTTGCACAGCCCAACTATCTGCCACAGGCTTGTGGCAGAGGACCTGGCTAAGTGGCCACAGTTGCAGAAGTGTGGCTTTTCTATTACATTGATGACATTTTGCTAACCAATGACTCTCTTACAGAGATAGAGAAAGCAGTGCTACAAGTGTTGTCTCACCTGAAGTCACATGTCTGGACAGTCAATGAAGCCAAGCTACAAGGGCATGAATTATCTGTTAAATTCTTGGGTGTTGTCTGGTCAAGTAAGACAAAAGTCATCCCTGATGCAGTTATAGATAAAATTCAGGTGTACCTTACCCCTACCACTGTGAAACAGCTCCAGACATTTTTGGGGGGGCCCTGCTGGGGTATTGGAGAGTGTTCATGCCCCACCTTGCTCAAGTTATTCACCCCTTGTGTGCTTTGGTTAAAAGGGGAGTGAGCTGGGACTGGACCCCAACCTTGGAACAAGCGTTCCAAGGAGCAAAGCACATCATTAAATGTGCTCAGGCCTTGCATGCTCTCGATCCTGCTAGACCCTGTGAGTTAGATGTGCATGTGACACAAGAAGGCTTTGGGTGGGGCCTGTGACAGTGATCGGAATGGCTACATCAACCACCAGGTTTCTGGTCCCAAGTGTGGAAAGGAGCAGAGGTATGGTACTCCCTGATTGAAAAGCAACTGGCTGCAGTGTATGTTGCCCCTGTTGGCCACAGAGGCTAAAACAGGAACCACCCCCATGGCAGTAAGGACCATTCGTTCCATTGCTGAGTGGGTCTGAGACTGGATGGCCAAGTCTTACAGTGGGATGGCGTAGATATCCACATTGGCTAAGTAGGGGGCTTATCTGCAACAAATGAGTACTCTGTCAACTAGTCCCCTACGAGCCAAGTTGCAGGAAGTGTTGGTCCCTATTACTTATGTAGATAAAAAAAATCTACTGCTCCTGCCCCTATAAAAAAAAAAAAAAAGGAAGCTAGCCCCTTCCATGAAGGGCAAACACCTATTTGCTCAGATGCATGGTTTACTGATGGGCCCAGCAGGGGCCAGCCTGCTGAATGGACTGCTATGGCAATTCAGCCAGAAACAGACATGATCTGGCCTGACACTGGTATAGGTCAGAGTAGCCAGTGGGCAGAACGGTGAGTGGTGTGGCTCATGGCTGCCAATGGAGCACCATCCCTGATTATTTGCACAGATAGTTGGTCAGTGTACCAGGGCCTATGGATTTCTACATGGCATGCAAATAAATGGATGGTTGTGCATAGGCCATTATGGGGACAGGACTTGTGGCAAGACCTATGGGAATTAGGCCACCAGAAACAAACCATTGTATATCACGTGACCGCGCATGCACCCCTTGCTTCCCCTAGGAATGCTGAGGCTGTCACACTAGCCAAGGTGCACTGGTTGGAAGCAGTACCCACTGGTCAGTCCAGAACAGACATTGCCCAGTGGCTCCACCATCACCTCTTACATGCTGGACAGAAGACCAGGTGGTCTACTATAAAAACTTGAGGGTTACCTGTCACCTTAGCAGAAGTACAGGAAGCTTGTGAGATCTGTGTTGCTTGCTTATGAACGCATCCTTGGAGGCCAGTGGGAACTACTGGGAAGGTAGTGTGGGGATGGGTACCTCTGACCCAGTGGAAGGTTGACAGAATTGGACCCCTCCCTAGTTCAGAGGGGTATAAGTATGCAATCACATTTGTGGACACAGCAACTGGACTTTTAGCTGCTAGCCCCACACAGCACCTAGATCACAGAGCAGGAACTGTTGTGCTGGAGCATTCATGCGCTGCTTATGCATGACTCTTGATCACTGAAAGTGATCAGAGAATGCATTTTACAGGGGCCTTGGTGCGACAATGGACCTGAGACCTGCAGATTGCCTGGAAGTTCCATGTGGCCCATCATCCCCAAGCTGCTGGGATGATAGAACAGTATAATGGCTTATTAAAGCAGGGCCTGTGAGCCACAGCTGCCACCCCTACATTGGGGGGCTGGACAAAATGCTTGTGGACTGTCCTCTGAACTCTAAATGAGAAAAGTAGGAGGGGGAGCCCAGCTCTGGTGGAAGCGTTGCTCCACCAGACTGCTGCTTCAATTCAGCTGCAGTATAGACTAAGGATGCTTTGCTGAAACCAGGCCTGGGAAAACAGGGAAATCTTCTCTTGCTTGCCCTAGAGTGAGGGCAAACAGCCACTTGGATGTGGCCTTGGGAAATAAAAGCCCCCCACATGCATTGGGTGTCTCTTGTTGCCCCTTGGGGACAAAGGGTAGAGAGAAATTTGCAAATAGTGCCCTGGGAGATTGGGACATGGCCCCCAGTCTTAAAGGTGACATACCCAGAGCCAGCACACCATGAAATGCTTCTCTGTGACACTTTTGTGATATCCGTATGGCCCATTATGAGTTCTCCACTGTTGTTGCAAGTAGATGCTGAATCCCCCAGTTGAGGCACGGAAGATATGGTATTCGCACTCAGGAAGACCTCCTCTGCCAGCCACTGTCTTATTGGCTGAGCAGAAACTTGCTTGTATCTTGCCTAAGGGTCATGATTTCCCAATGTTAAGTCCAATAACTGCTTTGTCTTTTCACGCCTAGGATGCAAAGTAACATCTTAGTGGACTGGGTACATACCTATGCCTCAGTGGCTAACCAATCAGCATACTGGGTCTGCACTGAAGTCCCCCTGAGCATGTCTGCCAGTCTCCCATGTCACATCTCTCCAGCTTCTGTCTCAAACTGGGCTTGGTTAAAGAACCAGTGAAACAGTGCATATGCCTTGTGGAATGTGACCTGGACTGTCATCTATGCTAGGACAAAGCAGTGGTATGACCAACCCAAACCATCAGTTGGCTACTCCATATGGGATGGCTCGGGGTGGCTCACTGCTGAGACCATGGAGCTGGCTGGACCAGCTCCTCTCTGTATTGAGAACCTCAAAGTACAAGTCCAAGTGGGCTGGACTCTGACAGATCTGTGTCAAACTCAGACTCTGAAGCATGACTGGGAGGTGTGGACTGATGTGTGGGCTGCAGTTCCCACTGGGGCCCTCTGGGTGTGTGGCTCACATGGGTGGCCTTACCTGCCTGGAAATTGGACCGGCCATTGTATCTGGGGATGGCCCTATTTGCCTGCTCAAGTTCAGAAAACTCTTGCAGTCTGACCAACCAATTGGGAAGCATTAAAGCATGAGACACAGTAAAGCATACGACCTGGTGGTATTACCCCTTAGCTATTTTTTCTTCTCAAGTTGCTTCTATAGTCACTAGGACTGAGATAACTGCTTTGACTTTGCACAATGCTCATGTGTTACATGCAACACATGACTCCTTAAGCCTCTTGAATGAGGAAATGTATCAATTAAGAAAAGTAGCCTTACAAAATTGTATGGCCTTAGATATGCTCACTTCATCCCAGGGTCGGGTGTGTGCCTAGTAGGGGCTGAATGCTGTGTGTACATTCCAGATGTCCATCACAATGTTAGCCAAGCTCTACAGGCATTGGCTTCTGAGACCCATGTTATCAAATGCCTGACAGGTGATCCCCTGCGGGAATGGTGTGCATGCCTAACTACTGAATGGTGGTAGGTCCTTGCTGTCCTGGGCGGCAGTGCCTGTGTTTTGGTCACTTGTTGCTGTACTCTATACTGTTATTGTAGTATATGGGTGCAGGGCTCTGCCCACCTCGTCAAGGGACCCTCACAGAAGACAACCCTCACATAGGTTGTACAGTGAAGAACCATGAAGGGGTGGATTATAGGAGAAATGGAATCAGTCAGACTCCCTCACCAGGCCCGATAAGCTGTAGTCCCATAACCTTCAGAATAAGCAGTATTCACATAGCCTTGAGAATGGGCCTACATGCATAGAATCACACTTTGTTATATAATATCTTGGCACCCTGCTGGCTTTGTGTGCATCTAGTATATAAGGGACTTAAGGCTTCCAATGGCACAACATGCAGCTTTTAGCATGCATGGATCACTCCACCCTTGAATAAAGGCCTGTTTGGCATTCCCAAGGCTCCACAAATTTTCTTCTCTCTGCCTGAATCCCAAGTGAACCTGCCAGCCCTGGAAGACTGCAAGAGGCTTCCAGCCAAGATGGAGGCCTAAGTAGACATGCTTTGCTTCCTCGTACAACCAAAGAAAGACAATAACAAATTTAAAAACAAGAAAAACAACAAAAACTACCAGAAAATCAAACTGTATGGAAGTCCAACAACCAAGGAGTTAAAGAAGAAACACTCATCCAAACTAGTAGGAGAGGTGGAGAGGGGCAGCCAGGAAGGAGGGGATGTGTGGCAAAGCAGCAGGCCACACAGGTGAGGTGGAGGATGGTAGACTGGGTGGCCCCACCTTCGTGTGCAGATAAGCTGGAAAGAACAATGGGGAGTGACACAGAACACACAATCTAACATTCCAGCATGAGAAACTAAAGCCTCAAAACCATTGGCTATAAAAACCTGTGGGGGTTGTTGCAGTGGGAGAAACTACCAACCCCACAGGAGAGTTCATTGGACAGATCCACAGGGTCTAGAACATACACAAACCCATCTACTCAGGAATTAGCACAAAAAGGGCACAACTTGCTTGTGGGTAGAGGGGCAAGTGGCTGAAAGCAGGGCGAGAGTTGAGCAAGTGACATTGTTCCTTCTCTGTCCCCTCACCCATATACAACACCACCAACACAGTGAAGCAGTCTGCCCTGACCTGGTGAAACTTAAGGCTCCACCCCTTCCAACATAACCAATACCCCAAAACAAAGAAACATGGCCGAAAATGAAAGAAGAGATCAAACCTCCAAAAATAGAACTAAGTGATGATGAGATAGTCAACCTAACAGATGCAGAGTTCAAAACACTGGTAATCAAGATGCTTATAGAAAATGGTTGAGTACAGACACAAAATAGAGGAAAAAGTGAAGGCCACGCAAAGTGAAATAAAGAAAAATATACAGGGAACCAATGGTGAAGGGAAGAAAACTGGGACTCAAATCAACAATTTGGAACAGAAGGAAGAAATAAACATTCAACTGGAACAGAATGAAGAAACAAGAACACACACACAAAAAAAAAAGTGAGGAGAGGATTAGGAACCTCTAGGACATTAAATGTTTCAACATCTGAGACATAGGGGTGTCAGGAGGAGAAGAGGAAGAACAAGACATTGAAAACTTATTTGAAAAAAATAATGCAGAAAGACTTCCCCAATATGACAAAGGAAATAGACTTCCAGGAAGTCCAGGAAGCTCAGAGAGTCCCAAAGAAATTGGACTCAAGGGGGAACACAACAAGATACATCATAATTAAATTACCCAAGATTAAAGATAAGGAGAGAATCTTGAAAGCACCAAGAGAAAAGAGAGAGTTAACTACAAAGGAGTTCCCATAAGACTATCAGCTGATTTCTTAAAAGAAACCTTACAGGCAAGAAGGGGCTGGAAAGAAGTATTCAAAGTGATGAAAGCCATGGACCTACATTCAAGATTACATGGCAGCTCACATTCTTCCCCACCCCCCAATAAGTGTCATATCTCTTTTTCACCTTTGATAAAAAGTGGCTACTTGGGCGAATGATCATGCTTATTGTGATATTTTTCCAAGGATCTCCTATCTATTCCCTACTTGTCAGTACTTTAATTCCCATAAAATACTCCCCCACTGTTTTACTCCATTTTGCCTTTGCCCTGCCCCTGATCACATACCTGGTAAGGTGGGAGTGGTGAATATCAGTAAACCCACAGGAGGAGAAAACCAAACAACAAAGGGGCCACCAACAGGAAAAGCCCAATTGGAAGAAGAGACACCACACAAACAGAAGAAAGGGCAAACCTAGAGCAGCCAGACAAGGAGATCAAAGAGACCATACCACTGAGTCCCACAGAACTCCAACCGCAGAAGTCCACACTACAAAGAGAGCTGGCAAAGCAGAGCATCAGGAATCACAGAAACAAACAAAAACAGTACCCAAAAATGGGGAGACAAAGAAAGAACCAGCAACCAAAAGACATAGAAGG
>PVJD01007114.1:0-88600 GCA_004026545.1 Mormoops blainvillei | reverse complement strand
CCTCCCACCCTGTTGTCTCTCTCTCTCTCTAAAATCAATAAATAAGCTATTTTTTTAAAGAAAGAGAAGTGATATGAAGAAAATAAAACAAGATAACAGTGTAGAAAGTGATGGGGGGAAGGATAATGAGGTAGGGTGGCCAGAGAAGCCCTCTCTGGAGACCCGATGGATGAGGAACCAGGCAAGGGCGGACTGGAGATGGCATCCTAGCAGCAGAGACCTCGGGGCACAGTCTCCCAGCAAAAACAAGCTCGATGTCGTCAAGGCTCAGAAATAATTTCCACGTGGTTGTGGGTAGCCAAGCCATAGGTGGCAGCGTACGTAAGCCTTGAAGGCTGGATTTTACTCTAATTGCAGCATTTTGAGCTGAGGCCCAGCAAGGTCTGACTTATGCTTTGAAAATATCCCTGCAGTTCTTTGGAAATGTGCTGTTAAGTGACGTAAGCGAAAGGAAGGAGTCCCAGAAAGGGTAGGTGGTGGCTTGAACCAGGTTGTAGCATTGGAGATGATGAAAACTGGCCAGGTTTGCAATATACTTTGGGGGTAGAGCTAACAAGAGTTGCCTGTGGGTTAGATATGGGGAGGAGGTGATAGAGAAAGAGGAATCCAAGATGACTTCTAGATTTTTCAACCTACTAAACTGGGAGAATGCTGGGAGAATAGTAGTGCTGTTTAATAGATGGGATTATTTGGGGACAGGTTATTTACTCCGCCTCTTTCTCCTCCTCTAAACTGAAAGTTCCATGACAGCAGGGCCCCTAGCTCTCTTGTTCTCTCCTCGGTGTCCGGCTTAACCCCTTGCAGAATAATAAAAGCGACTACAAATAACTGAGTGTTTAATACACACCCAGCGCTGTGCTCCATGCTATATGTTCTTCCTCATTTAACCCTCACAGGAGAACCGCGAGGAGATACTTGTTTGAATCCTCGTTTTACGAACAGGGAGTTGGATTCAGAGAGGTTACGTGAGAGCCTCAAAACTCTCACAGCTATTAAGTGACAAAGCTTAATAGTGGGGTTTCTGGCTCCAAATCCTATACTCTTCACCTCTGTACCACATGGTCAAATAGTCCGAATGGGTAGATGGAGGGGGGGGTGGGTAGACAGACGGATCCATGGATAGATGAATGGATTAATTGGTAGAAGAGAGCATCACAGGCTGAAAATCATTTGTACAAAAGCGTCTCTGAAAGGGGGAAGATTTTCCAACTGGAAAGATCTATGCTTGAAAGGAAAAATTAGAAGAGCCGATTATAAATCCCCACTAGGGTTATTCCCAGGAATTCAGAGAAGATAGAATTCACTTGGGGAAAAAATACATAGAAAGTTCTAGAAAGCTTTGTTACATTTGAAAAAATTATCTTTCCAGGGAGCATTTCCTAGTACTTTTTTTTTTTTCAGTGATCTGGGATTACTTTAAGAGCCTTAGGATCACATGAAATATTTTTGATGTTTGCAAAATATCTTTGAGAGCTTTGATCAAAACAGAAGCAGAAAATGCTGCTGTGAGACAGGCAGCGCAGAACTTGGAGCTACTCAGGAGTTTCACTTATTACTCTTATGGCTAAACAAGTACATCAAATCTTAGTCGTGGTCCGTTAGGATCGGCAGCACAATGCTTTCCGAAGGCGCTCTATCAGACTGCAGCCTTCTCAAGAACACTGCGCCCCTAGTTCATGGCGACATGGGGGTTCAGGTAAGGACCCAGGACCTAGCTTAGACCAATCCTCTTCACTCACTAAAATGACATAAATAGAAAATTTGTTGAGCACTTCCTGTACCAGATGCTGTTCTAGGCGCCTGGATCTCATTTGATCTTCACCACAACCCGATGACGCAAATAGTTATTATCTTCCTTTATATGAGGAGACTGAGGCCGATGGATGAAGTCACTTGGCCAAGCCACACTGCTAGTTAGCGTATGGAACCAATGCAGTCTGGAGCCACAGCCTGTGCGGTTAACCACTACGCTGCCTCATGGTGGAACGGTCCTCAGAGATCCAAGGGATTCTGTCTCGTTAATCACACTCTGATTTGTCTCTTCCTCTCCAAACCCAAGGACACAGCCCTGTGTTAGGCATTTCGTTTTCTCCTCGTCCACAATACTGCGACATCCTCCTAAAATAACTCGCTGCCATCCTCCAGCCTACTCCTCTCTAGTCTTTCCTTCTATAATTGGCCAAGTTGGAATTTGAGGTCCATCTGACCATGTTATGCTTCTGCTCAGAATCCTTTAATGGCTTCTTGTTGCCTGGGAGTTACACCTAAACTCCCTAAAGACCCTTCAGGACCTGGCCCCGGCTTCCTTGTGCAGCCTCCTCCTCCTTTCCTGCCGTTTGCCGTGAGCCCTGGGTCTCAGGCATTACCAGACGTGCTGTCTCAGGTGTGAACACTGGGACTGGGCCGCCACTGAGCCCGGATGCTTCTTCCTTTCCTCCTCTGGCACCACCCCCACGCCACACGCCCAAGCATGTGTGCACACGCACCATCCCATTCGGTGGTTACTCTCGTATTTTCTGAGACTCAACCCCTAGGATGCCTTCTCTGTGAAGCCTCCTCACTTTCACAATCAGATTTAGGCACTGCTGCCTCCTTTTTGGCACTGCCCCTTCATACCTCTGATGAAACACATCATTTTTTAATGGTAATTTTCTCTTTACCAAATGTCTCTCTTTAAGATTGTAAGGTCCGCGAGGGCAGGGACCTTAGTGATCTTGTTACTGTTGCATCCCCGGCACCTGTGCATGTCCACAGATCTCTGTCAAATGAGGGACTGGCTGAAATGAATTTGTTTTTTGAGGTTGATCTCAAAATCTAGGAAACACTTTGTCCTCACGTTTTCCCATGGTCACGCTTACCTACCTGGGGATTTTTGTTGCAATGGGGCCCCAGTTGCAAGTAGAATATATATAGTGGTTCGGAATGAAGACTCCAGAGACCTATTCCCTGGGTTTAAAAACTCGGCTCTACCATCTGGCTAGCTGTGGGCCCTCAGGAAGTCACTATCTCAGTAAGCCTCAGTTGTCTGTACTGTCAACCGGGGTTGATAATAGGACCTACTTTATAGGGCTAATGCAAAGGTTAACGTGCGAAGAACACGTGGAGCCTTTGTGCTGGCACAGAGCTAGTGCTCAATGCATACGAGCTATTATTAATAGCTATTTCCTGACAGCTTCACTTGACCTCATTGTGTCACCATCACTTTTTGAACCAAATGTCTGGAGCCTGGCTCTCCAACGCGGATGCTCAATTTCAGCAGGCTCTGCATTTGCCGTAGTATTTGCCCTGGATACGGGGCCCTGGGGAATATGGATGCAGATAATGGCTCAAACCAGGAACAGCCTCTTGCTTGTGAGTCATGATTTATTGCCTAGAAACCAAAAGTAAGCACTGCCAGCCAGTCAGCAGATTACCTGAATTCTTCAATATTTTCATCCCTCTGGTCCCATGTTCTCCTTTGCATGTGGTAAAAGAGGGGTGATTGGTGTAGGTAGTTTAGGATACAAGCAGCAATTTCTCCTTGGAGGAAAGGAAGTGGGACATAGACTCTCCGGGTAGGCTGTGGAGTGTTTTGTTCCTTCTGTTGGCTGCACAGAGGTGTGTAAGAAGCAACCCTGAGTAAACAGAGCCCTCAGTGTGTGGTCCATGCATAGCTGAAAGACATACCTTCCTTTCAATTCTCATACACGAGGAGGGAGGGAGTTGTAGTTTTTATTTCAGACTTAATTTTTCTACATTTCATAAAATCAGTTTTTGAACAAGAGAAAGAGAGATTTGTTGTTCCACTTACTGATGCATTTATTGGTTGATTCTTGTATGTGCCCTGACCGGGGATGGAACCCACACCCTGGTGTATTGGGACAATGCTCTCACAAACTGAGCTGCCTGGCCAGGGCTGGTTTTTCTAGGTCTTTTTTTCTTTTAAGATTTTATTTGTTTTATTTTTAGAGGGGGAGGAAGGGAGAAAGAGAGGGAGAGAAACACCAATGTGTGGTTGCCTCTCACGCACCCCCTACTGGGGACCCAGCCCACAACCCAGGCATGTGTCCTGACTGGGAATCAAACCTGTGACCCTTTGGTTCACAGGCCAATGCTCAATCCACTGAGCTACACCAGCCAGGGCTGATTTTTTTCTAGGTTTTGATTCAAGCAGCCTCTTTTAGAGGTCATAATAGTCTCAAAAGAACCTTGAACCAAATGACCAAGATTATAAATTGTAAGACTGTCTTGCAAGCGTGTGCCAACAAAGTGAATGGGGAGTGACAAGGAAAAGAGCAAGATGATTCCCCAAAAGAATTCAAAGACTCTGCATGTCAAATTACTTACTAAAGAACGAAGAAATAACATAATTCTGGGTCAAGGGTGAGATTTTCCTTTCACTGTGCAATTCTGTATAATGATTTTACATGTGGCTATTTTAGCAATGTTATCGTCCCAGCCATCTTTCTGAAAGAGCTGGCATTTCTGGTTTAAGAGAGACCAGGTTGGAAAACAGGATTCAACAAAAGCGGGTCGGTTTCATACTCTATGCCAAGAGCAAAGTGGATTTTTCCAAATGTATGAATCAGAAAACTTGGCCAAAGTGCATGCTTCCTACCTAGATGGATGACAAAAAGGAATCAATCACATTGGAAAGATGAGACCCTACACCTGGATCCCTCTTCCCAACACCTGCCTGCTCTCTCACTTCTCCATTTTTCATTCCTGTCTTAGTGTTTTCTTATGAAGCAAAAGGTATTTTTGCTTATTATGTAAAGTCACTCTTAAATTTCCTCTTGGCTCTTGACCTTGTTTGGTCAGATAGGGTTTTCCATACATTTATCTCAAGGGAGGAAATGTGGCAGTAGAAATCAGAAAGAAAAAATGAGTATCCACCTATATCAGAATAACTACATAGACAAACGGGCAGACAGACAATCTCAGGTGCAGCTAAGAGTGTAGAGCAAGTGGAATTCCCACACTCTGCTGATGGGGATACAAAGTAGCACAACTGCTTTGACCATGTGACCCAGCAATCTCCCTTCTAGTAATTCACCCCAAGGAGTGAAAATATACACCCACATGATATACACAAATCTGTCCACAAATGTTTGCAGCAGCTTTTTCATAACAGCCCGAAACTGGAAGCAACACAAATGTCCATCAGCTGGGGAACTACTTTCATATATAGCCGTACAATGGAATATTATTCAACGATAAAAAGGAACGACCCACTGATTTGTGCAACAACGTGGATGAAGCTCCAAAGCATTATGTTAAGACATGATGAAGAGGCCAGGCTCAAAATGCTACATAGCATATAGCATTCTGGAAAAGGCAAAACTCCAGGAACAGAGAATAGATCAGTGCTTGTTGGGGGTTGGGAGCGGGGGAGAGGGTTCATTATAAAAGGAACTTTCTGAGATGATGGAAATATTCTCTATTTTGATTAGTTACATGGGTGTATCTATTTGTCAGAACTCACAAGTGTATGAGTTTTACTATCTATAAATTATATATCCGACTTTAAAATATTTGTAGTTTTTTGGCTTTTGAGTTTTAAAATCCTAGGTCAAGTGTAAGAAAAAAACTCCCTAGGCAAGAGCAAAGTATCTGGTAGAAAGTACCGTAAACAAAAGCAAGCTTTTTCCACCCCCATCTCTCACTTGAAAGGGGTCGCCTAGACTAAAGACATTAGGGGAAAGAGAGGAACAGGAAATGATTAGATTAGTGGGGCCTGATGATGAAGAGGCTGAACCTAAAGGGGTCCCATGGAAGACAGCAGAGTCTCTGTTGACCAGTTGCCCAGCCTGCAACTGAGTGAGCCCATCCATTGCCTCCTTCCAGGCCATACCGGTACGGTCTTTTCTTGGGCAGTGGGCAGCACATCGCCCTCTAACCAGTTAGTTGAAACGGCCCCCGGTCGTGCCTCCCGAAGCTTTGCTCAGATCTCTATCCAACACACACCACGTGGACAAATCCTCCTCCTCGTTGTGACGTGAGTGGCTGCCAGCCACCCCAGGCTCCCCACCACTTGTACTTAGGTTGGACTGAATGTAAATTGGATTACTAACTGTTAAAGAGTTCATCAAAGCTCTGGCTCTCGTGGCTCGGTTGGGCATCGTCCCACCAAGTGAAAGGTTGCTGGTTTAATTCCTGGTCAGGGCACATGCTTGGGTTGTGGGTTCGGTCCCCAGGTGGGGCGTAGAAGAGCGGTAACTGATAAGTGTCTCTCTCACACTGATGATCCCCTCCCTCTCTTTCTCCCTCCCTTCTCCTCTCTCTAACAAAAAATTTTCCTAATTAAAAAAAAAAAGTTCATCTAACACTCACTGAGCTGCTCATCTGGTCAGCTGTAAAGAGTCCAGGCCCCTGCCCTGGAGGGAGTCCTAGGAAAGATGACAGGCCTGGTAAGGACCAAAGCAGAGGCCTGAAACAAATGCTAAAGGGGCCCAGAGGAAGAAGGGCTGCAGTGGGTCCCTGGGAAGCCTTCTAAGGCTATACTTGCTAGTCCAAATCAGTAATTGCTATAGCAACTCTGGCCTTTCTTTCACTGGGCAGCTACCCGCTCCCCCTTGTTGAACAAGCACCCCCCAAGGGGACTGAGAAATGTCCCTGAGGGCGGCTACCTTGTCAGTTTATCCCGAGCCTAAGGCCTGGCTCCTGGCTCCTGGCGCATAAAGACTTTTTGAGAGAATGTCTAAGTTATTGTTCTGGGGGATATTTAATATTCGCCAAATTCCCTGGAAAGAAATGTAAATAAAACATGTTCAGAAAGTGCATGCAAAGAAAAAAGATAATTCTCAACCATCCCACTAATAACCCTGGGGCTTATCTAGTGATTCACACGCACTTTTCCACTTTGAGTTACATACATCCAAGCCTTGCCTTCGCCTCTACCGCAGCAGCGGTTAGCACTGCCCTAGCTCGGGAGGGCCAGCCTTCCTTCGGGCACTCGGTGCGTGTTATCTTACTGAGTCCTTACAAGCCTCTTCACAGTTAAAGTCAGTTGAACCTCAGAAGGTAACCGACCTATTCAAGGTCACACAGCTAACTAGAGCCTGGAAATCTTTTTGTTGTTGCTGTTATTTTTTTTAGAGAGGGAAAGGGAGGGAGAGAAACATCTACACGGAGAAACATTGATCAGTTGCGTTCTGTACGCGCCCCAACGGGGGATCGAACTCACAATCCAGGCAAGTACCCTGACTTGAACTGGCAATGCTTCGGTTTGCAGGACAACACCCAACCAACTGGCCGTGCCAGCCAGGGTCTGGAAGTCTGTTTTTTGATTCCCCACCTGCCACGGGCAGAAAGGAGCTTATGGGTGTTCTCATCCTGGGCTCTGCTTGCTTCATGGCGTTGCTTTTCCGGGAAAGCCTCCCTCAGGCGAAACCTAGGTCTACCTAAGGCAAGATGAAATATCGGATACACTGGACACACGAGGTCCAAACCAGTTATTTCTGTGGCAATTCTGACCTTTTCTTTACAATAAACACCCGCTCCCACTGGCTCAACAGAAATTCCCAGAGGTCCCTCCCACAGCTAGGGCCCCAGTAGGTCAGTGGAAATCCATCAATCCTCTTCCCTCAGAGGGTACCATTTCTTTATTATATCACTGAAGTGTAAAACAAAATGAAAACGTGAACTTTGGGCATGTCTCGTCACCATGGAAACAACTTCAAGTCGGCGCGCCTCCGGGACATGTGGGTGCTGTTTTCCAACGACGGTGGAAATAAGGGACTGGGAGCTGCAGGAAGATAAAACAAGCTCCTGTTGGATTAGTGGCAGTTTGGGTAATAAACACGGCACGTTCAACATAGGAAAATGCTTATAGTATGATGAGCAGCTTTAGCAACCTGTATTCTCAGTCCCCGACACTATGCTGGCTTGGTATGGGACATGCCCGCAAAATGAATGACAACTCAAGTTATCCTATTTTTGTAAAGGAACATCTTAAACTCTATTAAGGTGGCTCAAAGAATATTGGAGGGAAAAAACATAAACAGTAATAAATTTCAAGAACATTCTGTAGAAGCACTTTTGCTTCTGGGAATGGGAAACCAAAAATTTCCCAAGAGACTCCATTATTAAAGCCATAAATAAAGCATCCCTGATTCAACCGCCTGGTTGCCGTGCTGGCGCGGCCTCGCTCTGGGGAAGTGGCTTGGAACTGGGGGCAGGCAGTCCAGGGAGGCTGGGGACGCGAGTGAGCCTGAGAGTGTTCGGCTTTCTCTTCTGCGTGCTGCCTGCACATCAGGCCGGATGCAAGGACAATGAACCAATTTTGCTTTATCCAAGACCACCAATGACGATTAGTATAAAAATGTCAAGCTGGGCCCTAAAATTCAAGGATGTTTTTCTAGCTGAAGCTCTTCTTGTTCACTTTCCCCCAATAAATGTGCACATTCTCCCCTAGAAGTAGAAGCACGTAGCGTGATGCAGGGATACCCGGCCCGATGGCCTAGGTGCTGTGGGTTTCACTTCCGGTTCTGTTACTTATCTGGCCCAGGACCAAGAGTTGGTTTCCTTAGTCTCCTTTGCAGAGGTAGGTTAGCGGGATGAATGTTGGGTCCTGAATATCCTATGTGCTAGCAGTGCCTGTCACAGTGAGTTCCTGCCACTCAGGGGAGAAGAGGAAAGGAAAAAAAAAAAAAAAAGACAGCAATGCTTGCTAAAGCGTATTTGATCTGGGAGATGTACAGGGTACTTTGTGGCTGTTTCGGGAGCCTCACAGTAACTTACGTGTTTTTACAGATGATGGGAGCTAGTCCTGACAATTGCTGTGACCTCCTCAAAGTGACCGTGCATAAGCACGAAATCAGGCTTAAAATCCCCATCTGTCCAACACCGGCTTCTTTCTCATCGACCCCGCTCATGGCTGAGCTTGGGATAAATCATTAACATGACTTCAACTTAAAATAAATATAACTTAATAGTTCTGTCAGAGATTTCAAATAATTTGCTAATGCCTTGAAAACTCAGCATCTCTAGCGATTCTGTCTCTCATTAAAATGATCCCATATCATTTGGGAATTAGAAGTATCTTCATGTGACGTAAACTCTAGATCCTTGGCTTGTTCCAAGCCAGTCTGGAGAGTTGGTCCTGAATGGCCCCATAGAGATGTTGTCATAAGTTAGGATACTTTAGTCACTTCTGCATGGGCAAGTTTTTGGATTTTTATCTTTTAAAGTACTCTCAACAACTGACTTCAACGCTTTCCTCCCCTTCTAAGAAATATTAAACCAACAGGCCTGAAATCCTTGTAAAATAAAGGTACAATACAACGCAACTCTTGTCTCAGTTCTAAGCTCTTGGTTTCTACTGGAAAGGCCAGGGTTTCCATTTCATGACAAAAGAATTAAATATAAGAGAACAAAATAGCCATGAAGTTTTGGGTGTGTGCTCAGATCTGCCAGAAAGTTTCCTATTTGGTAGTTATTCCTGTTTCCTGAGTGGCAAGCCAGGGCCACAGATAGGGTGTAGGCTTTAGAATCAGAACAAGAGTTTTAAAAAAACCCGAAAATCCCAGCTCTTCCACAGGCATGTTATTTACACTCTCTGGGCCGCAGTTTCTCCTCTATAAAATGGGGATATTTGCTTCGTAGGGTTGTTGCGAAATTAAACCTATGCTGCACATAAAGAATGAATGTAATAGTCCTCTTTATCTCACTCCCAATTCAAAACAGACTTGAGAAATCTGTTATAATAACAATTACTTTATTACTGATGCCTCACTATATACCAGGCACTGGGCTCAGCCCTGTCCACATATTTCCTTTTTACTACGGGAAACAAGTGTTTGAGGCTAGGTGCCCTAACTCCAAGAGCTTGCCCTGTTCCCTGCTCTAGGGTGTGAGCCATTTATTGGGACCAGATAAAAGGATTAGGAGCAATTGCTTCTGCAGGAAGCAGCTGCCTGTGAGGGTTGTGGCTGATGTGGCTGGATCTTTGGCCAACAGCGGGGAGGGCCACGCGCAGCCCTTTGCTCCCCAACTCGGTGCAATCAGCACTGCTGAATTTCTGCTCCCTGGGGTTAGTTCCCGACTAGACAGGGCACATATTATGTCAAAAATAAATGAGAATAATAATTTAATGGCTCATGGTGTAACCATTTACCTCACGTAGAAAACATTTAATGCTATAGCCTCATCTCCATTCTCCTCTCAGGGATTCTAACCCATGGAACAGAAGTTTTAAAGCTGTTAATTCTCTACCGTCCACATTAATGCAATGCTCACCAAACCATATTAAGTTTCTACTACTGATCGAGGGGCCAAGGATTACATATGCAATCCATTACAGAGTATTAAAAGCAACAAAGCCCAGCTTATATTCAGCTATGGATTATATAATATTTTTTCATGTAGCACTGACTTTTGTGGCTTTGTTTACATTAATTTTCTAACTTGCATTCCCTGAACCCTTACTTATTAAGCAGTCATGTGGGAAGGTGTCACCTGAGGCCACACCGGAATTAAGAAGGCTGGAGGAAGAATGAGGATGAAATCTGGAATATGGAACACGGAAAGGACCCAGGGCTGTGGGAAGTCAGATAGGCCGACTCTGTCACTAGCCAAGAAACCTTGCAAAACCTTGATTTCAGCATCTACAAAATGGGAAGTCAATATTTAATTTCAAATCCGCTCTCCCACAGAGTGGTGAGGACACCTGGGATGATGTGAGGATGTATCTCATCTCCTAGGCAAAGTCACAGAGGCAGAGCTCGGGGTCCTGCCCAAACCAGGCCGTCAGGGAGCACAAGTGTCCCCCCCTCACTTTCTCCCAGCTTCATCTCCCAGACAGCCACTGTCGGGCGTGAGAGCTTGGAAGGGGGAGGACCCGGGAGACTAGGTGTCTCCTGCACATGCTATCTTTTCTCTCCTCTCCATCTGCCAAAGGCAAACAAGAATGAAATGATAACAGGCACACCCACCGAAGCAAATCAGGTCACAGGAAGATAATGCACTCAAGGACAAATAAAAGTCAACTGTAGCTGGGCCCAGATGGGTAGGTGAAAATTCATGGGAAGTAGATCAGGGATTTCCTCTTTTAGAGGGAACTGGCTTTCAAAAGATTATCTATCGCGCAGTGGGACAACACGAACACAGACAGAGCCTTGCGTGGCTTTAGCATTTTCTTTCTTGGTGACGTAGGTTGCCTGTGCAAGGAGGGAACTCCCCAGGTTACGGAGGCTCTGGGAGAAGTGTTTTAAAATACAGCATAAACTGATGTCTAGACAAAAATGTTTAAAGGGCACCAGAGTACTAAGCTGTACTTGGAGCTGGCCGTGCAGGACTGTGTGTGCACATGGGCATGACTGCACGGAAGGCACTTGGAAAACAAAAAGAGCTGATTTATTAGGATGGTTGAATTGCCTCACCCTGTGCTGGAAACTAATAATAGATGTTTAATAAATATGTGTTGAAGGAGTGATTGTCCGCATATTGTAACTGTGAATATTCATCTCCCTTTGTCAGTTATTCAGAGATAATACTACCTCTTTCTGACATAATTCTGTTCTTTTACTTCTTTTCTCCCCCTTAGCAAATGTGTTCCTATCTCCAAAGAAACTGGTATCAACAGAAGAGCTGAGAATATGGGGCGCAGTAGACAGAAATGATAACGGACACTCATGCACTTCTGCTTAATGAAGGCCAGGAGAAGCATCGGTAGACAAGGAGGAGACCTGATTTTTATTGATCAATTTGGCCCAATGTCTTTGGAGAAAATAACGCCTCGGGGTCTCAGTTGACAGATCTATGAATGGGGTCACAAATGGCCTCCCGCTGGCCTTTCAGTTCCTTTAAATAGTAAATGTCAAGCTTACGCTGGCTGGGTCAATTAAGGCAGACGAGCCATCCAAAGAATTAATATTTGAAAACTTTATTTTCTCAAATGAGCACCAACACAGATTGGAAATATGACAGAAACAATGCACTTTTCTCTAATACTGAATCACTATGTACAAATACAGGAGATGGTGAAGACAAATTATTGGAAAATAATCTTTGTTATTGAAAAATGCCAACAACAGCAACAACAAAGATAAACAAAGGAAAGAAAGTAACAAAACCCCAACCCAACAAATAGTCTGTAAACACAAGCATAAATAGTCCGTATTTAAAGATAGTCTCTGCAGGTTGGAAAAGCGAACACTCACTTTCACTGAAATGTTATACAAAAACATACGGGCAGGTAGAATTTGGTAAAATGATAAGAGCTTGCTTCTTGGCCTTACCTTTCACTACTGGCAGATTTCATGACTGTATTTTAATTTAAAAAATTAAACATCTCTTTCTTCTACCTAGACCATTAGCACGATTTCTCATTTGAGGCAGACTTTTAAAAAAATACATAAATTGATTGTGTTCGAGATTTGATTTCTCAGCCTCTCCCTGAACCTGAGGCAAACTGACCTTCGGAAAAAAATTACAAAGCTGTTTACCCACAAGGTATGTGCATTATTTTATTATCGTTCTTTCAACCCAAACCAGTCACTGTTTTAACCTGATGTGGCTTCTACAAACAGCGGGAGCCCTGGGTTATGTGAGGGGCACACTCGCCTCTGAAACACAGAGCTGACTGCGCGCCCTTCGCAAACAACGGATTTCCTTTGTAGTCTGTAAAAGCTGAGCACACAAAGAAAGGAGGAATAAACTGGCAACAGCTCCGTGCTCAGGAAAACAAGATCCTCGTGGTTTGTGCTGTTGGTCCGCTCAGAAAGAAAACCACCACCGAAGAAGAAAACCTTATGTGCCCAAGGTGTAAACTATAGGTATAGTGTCCCCAATAAAAAAGAAGACAGGAGGCACAGTCCAAAGTGCTTTTTACACACACACACACACACACACACACGCACACACACACACTTAAAAACAAGATTCCCATTTTCCAATTTGTTTCACTCTAAGTTGTTACTAAATTATTTGATTATATTTATTTTCTTTTCTAGCCAATATTGGTGCAAGAAAATAGTTCAATTCTCAACCTGGTAACGTACTGTAGAGTTCATTCCATTGGGGGAAAATACAGAGAGGCATCGCTTTATTGCCTCTGGACTAATGTGATAGAGATGTCTTTAAAAAAAAAAATACATTGGTAATCACTGTTTCCCTTAAAATATACTTCAAGAAATGCAGAGGAAACCATAAAATTTAAAAATGAAAATAAAAAGTGCTCTCAGAGGATCTGAGAAAACAGCACCAAATATATTATTTAAAAAATTAAATATTATTTACAAAAGTATATTTCACAAGCAACTGTTTCTTTTATATTATCCACTTGAAAATCTTGTTACAAAGGGGCTACCTCTTCTTCCCGCACAGACCCCGCCAGTCCAGGTTTCCTCTTTCCTGTCTCCGCACGGGCACCGACGCAGGTGCCGGGGCAGCGCTCAGCCAGGCCCAGCTGACTATCTGTGACCATCGACTTTGGCTGAACTTGGTTCATGTCAAATGAGCCCATCAGCAGCCTGAGACGAATATCAAGGGTGGGATGGGGGTGGGGTGGGGTGTAATCCAGGGCCACCAAGGCCGTCAGACATAGGATGGCACAGGGAGATGGAACTAGAGGGTCTGGGGCTGGACTTCAGCTGACCATGAAGGCAGCTGCTGGCTGAGGTACGGAACTCCACGCCTTCCCCTTTCTCCCCTCCCCCTTCCTTCCTCCCTCAGCCCCACCTAAGCTTTACATTGAACTCCAGTTCCCTGAGCCTAGCAGGGGTGAATGGATGAGGTCTTTGGTTATGCTCTGAGTCAATAATTTGGTGAGGAAAATTAAAGAATGAACTGACTGAGGCCATCAGTTGCTGCATCTCCATTGCTCAGCCGCGGTCTCTCCGATAAGGACCAAACGTTAGACAGACAAGCCATGAATGGAGCTAAAGTTTTAAGAAGCACTTTTGGTTTCATGACACAAAGGGAAAGCCTAATGAGTTGAGCTTTTGTTTTTCTGTAGTTATGGAAAAGCCAACATCTTACTCATATCTCTTACACGAAGTATGGCGCCATCCACCCACTGGATGCTCAATGGATAGCGACTGAAAAAACCCAAAACCAGGGTTGTGTTGGAGCCTGCTCTGATCCGTGCAACAGTCAGAGGCCCCATCGCCAAGGAAGAACAGCGACGCGTCAGTCCCCCCTGCCCACTGAAAGCTCCAGGGCACCCCGTGTCTGGCTTCCATGTCATCACACTCCACTTTTAAAGACAAAACACCTACCCACGTTTAGTCCCCATTTTCTTTATATGGGAAGGAGTATCTATAGCCAGGACATTCCCTGAGCAAAGGGGCCAATCAAAACCCATAAACGAAGGCCACTACCTTCCACTGGGCAGGGCGGAAGTGTGAAGGGAAATCTATGATTTCTGTGCTGGCAAGCCAGCTGAGGAATGTGAAAGTTGAAAAAATGTTGTGGGGTTTTTTTGTTGCTGTGTTGTTTTTTTTTGAGATCTTGGGCCTGGGAGTGCCTGGGAGCCAGAGGAAGTATTTCTCTGGGAGCAGAAATGCACTATTTTTTCTGAACTTCAGTCTGCTTTTCAGTATTGTGGGGAGAACAAAATCTCCCAGGGCTACTAAAGCACCGAAAGAGAAAGACGTGGGCCAGCGCCTCTGGGGACAGAACTCCATTTCTAAGACTCCTTCTGTCTCACAGAGGCTGTCTACGGTTGAACCAGGCGCTGCCTGCATCCTGCCAGTCCTGCTGCCAACCGCTGCCGGGGCAAGGCCGTGCCCACCGCAGGTCCTCCATCCGGCGAGCAGCACCCAGAGACACGAAAAGGCATGTCCACCGCGGACTCATTCCCTACGGGAACTCGGTTCAATTCTGAAAACATCCTGGGTTGGCCGCCTGAATCTTGGTTAAGGAAATTTATAGACTCTCGTCTCCATGAACACACTCTTTTGTGACTTTTAAGATGACTATTCCTCTAGGATCAGCCTACTTGGACAATGAGATACTGAGAATTACCTGACATAACCAGCACATATCTGAACAATAATATTTTCAGTTTAAGCGATGAAATTAACTCAGCTAGATGAGTTTCGGTCATGCACCGTGTACTGGCTGAACTGCTGTGGAACAGACTTCACAGTGTTGATTGAAGGTAATAAGCTCCTCCCCCTCTCAGGCGCCTTGCCGGGATTTGTTTTCCTTTTCCCCTAGCACAGTGAACTTTGGATGGGGGTGGTGAGGAGGAGGGCGTAATTTTAAAATTTGTAACTTGACGTTTGACATGAAATCTAAGCCTTCCCCACTGCTGGACCACTGTGACTGTTTTCTCTCCACACAAAACATTCAGGTCCAAGGAGAACAGCTAGGGGCATAAGGAATCTACCAGTCAAGCTATCACTAAGCTCAAAGCCTTGGGACTTTGTTTTCAACAATCTATAATGATAGAACTGGAGAAAAACACCCAAAACTCTATGTACAAAGAATTGCTGATCTCACTGAAGCCACTGCATACCAGCGATGAAAGATGCACCTAACTTGTGGTTCAGACCTAAACTACTCCCAGTATCGCCCAACCCCACGCCCTTCCTCGCCACAGTGCTCTTCTCTTATTGAGGGTCAGGAAAAAAAGGGTCAGAAATGCTAACTGGTTTTACTTTTTTTTTTTTCTGGCCCAACATCAGAGCCACTTCTGCAGGAGCCCCCAAACTGCAGCCCCCTTTGTTCCCTGCTCTCTTCAATGACTGATTTTACTTGGTTCCTGATCCAAGCCTTTGGGATATTTGGATTTTACACCTGCTGCAAATGGCAGTCTCTTCTCCTCTCACCAACGGTGGGTGAGGAGGAAAAGCAGATTACCCGGAGCAGCCGTGGTCTTCAGAGTCATCAAAACCCATCTGGGCTTTTCCCCTGAGTCACTCACTGCTGCCAAGACAACCCCCCAGCTCAGCCCTGGAGAACCAGGCTGCTACCCCACCTGCTAGAATCAGGGTCGTTGCTAGTGTCACATGTTAACCTGGCACATTTGGTACAGGAAGAGAAGCTTCTGATCAGAGAGAATGCGGTCATGAGGTATTTTTTTTCTCTTTGTCCTTTTAGACAAGTTGGTTATTTCAAGCCTAAGTTACCAGGTTTCCAGGAGTAGCACAATTCTGTCCCTACTTCTCCCCTCCCGTCCCCTGCCCACCCCTGGAACCCTCAAGGTTCCCCCCTTCCCCTCTTCCTCACACCCCCGTGCGGTGCACGGTTCTCCTGACAACAGGCCATCAGGCAGCTCTTGCATGGGCCCCAGGCCCTTATCAAGGTGGGCTGCCGCCACGCGGTCAGGCATCTGTTCCTTTTGTTGTTTTGTTTTGTTTTCAGCCAACACTAGAACAGAGAGAGAAGCCAGGATCAACTCACAAACAGATACAAAGCAAAGAGACAGAGAGACAGCGATTTAGAGGCCGGCACCAGAAAGACGGTGTCAGGGTGGGAGGATGCCCCAGAGGGCAAGGCCCCTAAGTGGATGGAACCAAGTGTTCAGTTACTCTCTCACGCTTGGGGAGGGTGTTCAGTTGGATGGCGTTCACGTGGACACTGGGGTGGGCGGGTGCGTCCCGATCAGTCCCAGCCATTGTCCTTGATCATGTGCGCTAGCTCGATGATGTATTTGCCCTCTTTATATTTCTGGCTGCTTTCAAAGGCGTGCTCCTAGGAAACACAAGGAAGAGAAAAGATGCTGAGTGACCCGAGACAAGCAGGTGACTTCTGTGGCCTGGGAGCAAAGGTGGGGCCAAAGAGAGGCACTGAAGTCTGCTCCCAGCTTCACCCAGACTCGCTGAGGGGATTCCCGCCACTTAAACACACTATGTCCCTTTCAATTAACTACACCACTGGGTCACCACCAGGGTTTTCTCAAAATTTCAAATAGAATTTCTTTAGAGTCTTTGCTCATTCAAGTCTTTGCCCAAATGGCACCCTCTCAGTTAAATTCCTTCCCAACTACTCGGCTACTTAGAACCCTAACTTCCACTGCAGCCCCTCCCTCTTCTGCGGCCTGGTCGCCACAGCACTCCCCGCTTGCGAGCGCACGCTGTAACTTGCACCTCTATTTTGTGTACTGACTCCCAGTACGACAAAATAAACTGCACGGAAGGCAGGCATCTCCTTTGTTTTGTTCATTGCTGTGTCCCTAGTGCCTAGAAGATGGCTCAGCACATGACAGGTCTTCAGTAAGTCACTGCTGAATGAACGCATGCATGCACATATATTTTGTTTTAGGGGAACTTGGTTTCTGACACTAACCTGAAATCTGCCCCATGATGTATCCATAAAGTTCCTGTGTCATAATTTTAAAGACTTTATTTTATTTATTTTTCAAGAAAGGGAGGGAGAGAGACAGGGAGAGAAACATCGATGTGTGGTTGCCTCTTGTGAGCCCCCTACTAGGGACCTGGCCCGCAACCCAGGCATATACCCTGGCTGGGAATTGAACCAGCGACCCTCTAGTTCGCAGGCCAGCGCTCAGCCCACTGAGCCACATCGGCCAGGGCCCCGTGTCATAATTTTAAACTGGACTTTGTTAGGCTTAGAGAAATGACTCTCAGGGAGAGAAACAAAGTATTGTCAGGCCAAACAGGTCTTCTTTTCCCTTCTTATCTTGCTGCTTCTATGTCAAATGGGTTACGTCTGTTTTTCCTTCACTGCCTTTCTCCAGAGAACTCCAGGCTGAAGGGCCTGGCAGCCCTCACACCCCGCCCGGCTGCCCGGCCTCCAGCGGGAAGGCTCAGGACGAAGCGCCTGGCAGCCCACCATCCTCAGCTTGCAGCACTGTGGACATTCCCCGCTTATAATAAGCCCCGCAGAAAGAAGTCCTGCAGAGATGTGAGATCAAAAGGCTATTTTATGTGATGTGAGATCAAAAGGCTACTTTATTTGCAGGCAGAGATACCTAAAAACCTCTTGGGGTGTCATCCGCACCATTAGCTGGTTAAGCTCAATGCGGAGAAGCAGAGGCATCAGCGCTCCCTCCCGCGCTCCCACACGAGCAAATAACCCAATCCTGCTGTCGACAGGTTCCGGGCAGCACTCGAGCTGCATCTTCTGTTCTAGAGCTCGGGGGCTTTGGATGGCAGGAGGAGAGTTCAGACTATAGTCTTTTGTTGAGAGAAATCATTCCACGTAGTGGAGAGAGGAGGGTCGCCAAGAGAGGATGCGCAAACACCCCCTCACCTCTCTCTCACACACACACACACACACACACACACACACACACACGAGCTGTGGGCTCAGCAGGAATTTCCCTGACACTTCATATTCCCTAGTTGTGTGTGTGTGTGTGTGTGTGTGTGTGTATACAAGAGAGAATGTGGTTCAGGAATAAAACCTATTGTTCCATAGTAATATGTTCAGGGTAGTGAGAAGGAAAAAACAAAAACTAGGAAAGTCAGGCTGTATCCCTGTTAAATTAAAAAAAAAAAAAAACAGCCCCCAAGCCACAGGGCATTTGCAAAATGGTACAACTGGACTCCCAGGGGCCGAAGTACTGCTTCTGGAGTCTACAACACCTCAGAATGAACTCCACTTCTGCTTCCTAGTATCAGAAGTACCATTTAACTGTTTAAAATTACAAAATTATAAACTTTCCATTTACAAAATTAGGACAGTTATTAACATTTCACAGGATTATGGAGAGGGTCAGAAGAAGTAAAGGAATGAAAGACTGGAGCCCTGGGCCTGGCCCACAAGAGGTGACGGAGAGCTCTTTGGGGAAACAAGCTTCCCGCCTGTCCTGTGCAGCTGTTACACTTGCCAAACGGCTCCATTTGCCTGGGGCTGCCTCCCTGGCCGCGACTGTAAACGCCCTGAGGGCGAGGACTAGATCTCTTCACTTTTGTATCCAGCACAAAGGCCTTCAAAAAAGCTTTGTCAAAGGAGTGACTCATGGGACCTGAAGGAGCAAGAGCGACCAACTCGGATTTATCTCCTGTCTAATCCAGCACAGCCTGAAAGGAGTAGAACAGCCAAGAGGTTGGGCTGGGAAACAGAGAAGGGCATAGCATTTCGGGATAATCAACCAGACCTGTGGGCCGCAGCTCCCCAGAGGGGGCCTGTGGCCATTCGGCGGGGGGTGGGGGGGTGGCGGGGGAAGGAGAGGCACAGCCAAGGCCACCACAGGCACCGTGAAACACACTGTCTTGGTTTTCTTCTTTCTGGCCCTGAGCGTTTCAAGGGAGATGTACGCACTGCTCCATTACAGGTTCCACCTGCAGCCATTTTTAAGATTTGGCTATTTTTGAACTTAACTGCAACGCAAGCCTACTTTGATGCCTGGTTTCCATTGCTCAACAGCATTTTTTAAGCAGGCTTCATATTTTTTAGAGCAGTTTTAGGATCACCCCAAAAGCTGCAGCAGGCACAGAGATCTCCCCTATACTCCCTGTTCCCACATACGCACAAGCTCGCCCACTGTCGAAATCCTATGGAGTGGTACCTTCGTGACATCTCCATGACCTGTCATCACTCCACCAGCTCCTCCCGAAGCCACCTAACGCAGGTCACGTGAGCCAGCCTCACACTGACCCTTGGCAACTGACAGGACACGGCATCTGAGGCCTTTTACACGGAATCCATTACCCTCCCAGAGACAGGAAGGCTCACTTTTCACTGTCCCCACACTGACAGAGAGGGCAGACAAAAGCACTGTGAAAGATCAGCCAATAATGGTGACAACAACAATAATGTAAGTTCATTTTCACTGAACATATATACCCACCCCCGCTCCCTGGCAAAGGACTGCTCACTTTCTGAGGTACCAAGAAGACGTGAAAAACACCTGTTGAGTTAAACAATGAAGGAATAAATGCCCAGTTAGGAAAGTCCAACCATGACTATATCTGACAGTGGGCATTAGCTCACAGCGTTTGGCGATGCCTAGCACAGGGCCCCGGACCTAAGAGATGGAAAGTCCAACCATGACTATATCTGACAGTGGGCATTAGCTCACAGCATTTGGCGATGCCTAGCACGGGGCCCCGGACCTAAGAGATGTTCTAGGGACATTTATGGGAGCACCAAGGAGCATGCTCTTAGTGATAAAAAGAGACCTGACTTGGGGTGGTGAGCACATAATACTACATACAGATGATGTATTATAGAATTGTACACCTAAAACCTATATAATTTTATTAACCAATGGCACTCAATAAATTCAATAAAAAAAAGAAAAAGAAAAAAAGAGCATGAGCTCTGCTCTGTAGACAGACCACGACCTGGACTCCTATCCTGGTTCAGCCAAGTGATGACCAGATAACATCGGACATATTGTTTTACCTCCGTAAGTCTCGGTCTCCTCATTCATAAAATAGGGGTTAAAATATGACTTACCCTCTAAGGACGCTGTGAAAAAAAGTAATGCATGCCTGGAACATAGTCAGCTGTCAGGAAACACTTTGTGCTAATATGATTATTGTTTATTAAATCAAAAGGCAAAGGGGTGTGTGTACGTGTGTGTGCCTGCCCGTCCATCTCAGAGGCAGGCATGAGGGAATGAGTAGGCAGAGGGGACCACCAGCGAAAGGGAAGAATGAGACCAGCAGAGGAGGGTGCCAGGTGCTGCTCTTTGAGCTGTTTCCTGTCCTAGTCGAAACCACTCCCCCAGGCCACAGTCAGCTTGCTCCTCTGTGAGGCTCTCGGCTACCCACTTCCCAGCCCTCCCTCCACCAGGTTTCTCAGTACTTACATATTTCCAGCCCAGAGTGGTTTTGCAGTTTTCACAGTAAATGTCTGCGACTGCATGCAGTCCTGTTAGCAACACTCGCTCTTCCGCAGGCCCACAGCCCACGTTAACTCTGCGCCAAGGGACAGGGAGAGGGCGGGTAGTTAGTCACGCGTTCATCATCGGTTGCTCAAGCTGAGCTTCCAGCAAAACACTAACTGAGCATGGTTTCCTCAAGGGAAGCCAACACCGAGAAGGGCATCGTCTATAACTGAAATCGGTAACAACCCCCAAGAGGCAGCCACATGGAAAATCTCCACTGAAGTGAATTTCAGGTCCGCAAGTTCTGATTCAATGAGTCTACTAAAAATAGTCTTGATGGTTGAGACTTTGCCTGGAATTTTTCTATCAAGTGCTTTTAATCTTGGGATTCAAGAGGACAAACTGACGGGCACGCTGAGAAGCCCACAGCTCTGGGCACGGGCCCTCAGAGCTTCCTGGTGACTGACTGCAGCTGGAAATGTCAAACACGACGGCCCAGACGCGTCCAGATCACGAGAGTGAGCGAGCCCTGGGCGTCAAATACACTCTGCTCCTCCACAGAGCGCATTTTGTCTCAAGCTGAACACGCTAGATTTCCACTTTCACAGTTCGTCAGGCTCGTGGGGGCTTCCCTGGGAAGGGAAGGGGCCATGAATAACGCGCCCGGTTAATGCCTGAGGGCTGTGGCGGACTGCTCGCCTGCAGGAGGGGGTGCGGGATCGCCCCTGACTGGGCCTTCCCTCCCGCCTGGGGCCCTTCAGCAGATGTTGTCATCCTCCGTCCATTCTCTTTCTCCTCCCCAACAAGTCTCAGGCCTGGTTATGAGACCTCATGCTGAGGGCTCTCTCAGCAGCACTTCAGCTCCCTCCCTCTGAGACCACAGCTCTCTGATGTGCCTTCTGGGGATAGTGAATATATTATTTTTAGCAGCCAAAGATAACTGGCCACGACTTGTGCGAATTAATGCCCCACGGGTTTTGGACTGTGGCACAGAGGGCAGGGCCCGCTGTCTACTTATCATCGAGCACTGCTGTCGCTTCCCCCACCCCTCGACACATGCACCGGACAGTGGACGTACAGCCCAGAGACACTCACACTGAGTTAAAGAGGTACGCTCGTCCTTGACTTCCTTGGAACGACTGAAATGCAAGAGCACAAATCAATGGTTAGACGTCACTTTCACCCACCCATTCGGGAAACCAGCCCCAAATCACAACAATCATGGCCTTCCAGGACGGACACAGCAAAAGGAGCTGAGAGCCAGTTAACAGTCCAGCTGGAGGACGGCATGGCGGGGGGGGAAGGCAGAATAAACAGCCACAGCGCCCGGGCCAGCCCACACCTGGGCTGTTTTCACCAGCCCGGGTGAGAAGACATGAAAAACGCAAACTCCACAATATCATTAAAAACTCTTTGCCTCCTGACAGCGTCTGATATAATGAATCCGTGTGAGGCAATCAGTCCACTCTGGCCTTTTCCTAGACCCACGTGAGCTCCATCACCTGCAACGGGCACAGCTCTCCTCCCGCTGGCGAGGGCGTGGAGGCCGGAGCCAGCACCTTTGCTTGCCTCGGGCCCAGCTCTGCAGCAGACAGCAAAGAATCGCCAGGGCAAGAATAAACCACCAAATCCACCTTCTTCTCCCTCGTGGGGCCTTCTTGTAGGTCCTGACCGCCATGACAGCTGCCATCCTCCTGAAGGGGAGGTCGCCTTCTGCGATGTGAGCCACTCGATGTCTAGGCCACAGGGATGCTCATGAAGCAGCCCTCCCGTTTTAACTTCTAGCTTAACTATGAGCTTCTCTCTTCCGGCCGGAGGGTGGCAGGAGACAGGAGAAACAGGAGCCAGAGCCTGCGATGCCACTTGGCGTCTACTTCCATTAACACAGGCCCGGTCCGTGTTTTCCTCCTCTGGTTACACGCAATGTCTGGCTGACATGAGCCAGTCGTGTTCTGCATTGCTGCCTGCATTTTTAATGCGGCCTGACAATCGTACCCTGAATTAAGTACCCTAGTCTGCCCTGAAATCCACTCTAAAAACAAACAGACCAGTAACAGGCTCTCCCATGACCTCCGTTATTCAGTGGCTGGAGAAAGCTGGCGGTGACTGGTTAACTAGAGAGAACCAGACAGGATACAGATCACTGCACGCGAGACAGTCGCTGTCAGAAGCACAGGACTTTAGGGATCAGTGGCGCCAGCCGGAGAGAAAGACGGAATTCCTGACCTGTGAGCAAGCGGCCTGTGGGGCAGCTGCATTGCTGCCTCAACATCCAAATGCCCCGGACGCCCTCACTCCCAGGTGTGGCTCCAAATGATCCCGGCTGCTGTTCAGACCTAAACCAGCTCTCTTTCCCTCTGGGTCTTGAAACATCCCTGGGGATCACAAGAGCTCCCAGACTAGAACTGAACGCGATCATGGGTTTCACAGCCTTGACACTTGGGGCCAGGAAGTCCAGGCCAAGTGTTTGAATGAGACAATGTCCCAGGAACACGGACCAAAGATGTCAACCTGTGAGCTCAACCTTAGAGCAGAGACACCCGAGCGCTGCCAGGGTAGCGAGAGCGTCACGGTCTGGGCCCACCAACCTCTGCAGTGTCTTCTCTTGTGCCTTTCCCAGTGCAGCTTTTGCTGTAGTCAGGCCAAGCCACAGAAGTGTCTGGAATCTGATCTCACCAGCTCTGCCCACAATGTCCCCTCAGATGGGAGGTTCTTCACCTGCAGCCCGAAGTCTCGGTTCGGCTTCCTCTGACCTCCCAGGAAGAGGTTCCCCGGTGGCACCTGTGTTCTGGGCTCCTCTTGTTCCCTGTTCCTTTTTTATTTGACTTTAAGAAGGAATCTGGACTAGCTGAGCTCCAAGTCCCCTTCCAGCTCCAAAATTATATTTGCTCATGGTTCCATGGTCTTACGTACAGATAACAGGAGTGTTGTCCTCTGAAAAACATTGGTCAGGGCCTTTCAGTTCAGAGCTTAGAGGAAGGTGGCTATGGGAGGACAAATTCTTAAGGAAAGCAGACAGGAGAATGACGCCACAAAGCATCGCAGCTTCACGTCTCTGGCAGGGAAAGTCACTTCTCAAACACTCACCTACGATCTGCGAGGCAGTGTTCTACGGCTTTGCAGGGCAGTGCTATCCTCAGAAGGAGGACAAGACAACCCCTCCAGGGCAGGAAAAATACTAGGGATTTTATCTATGTATTTTTATCTTGAAAAGTTTCACTAAACAGTCATAAGACATGGACTGCCACCGGGACCTTCCCTGGGCTAGTATGTGCCACGTGTGTGCCAGTGTCCAAAAGGAAGGACTGGGCTCTCACTGCCTGTGCGTGTGGCGGGGAGGGAGCACTTCTGCCTTTGCTTTCCGCACCTCGTGCCGCTAGTTCTGTGCCGCTAGTTCTGTGCCACGGGACGTCAGCAGTGAGACTGATCTCGTAGGAGCACATCTTTCAACAACAGGGGCCTTGCCAGTTTTTGTGGGATAAAGTACCACATAGAGGTTCATCGAAGACCTTAAAAATGTAAAGGTAAGCATTTTTTGTTTGCAGAAAGGTGAGCATCCCAAACGAGCTGGGCTTTGTGGTAAAAAGTAGACTGCTTTGCAATATTTTCCAAAAACAAACAAAAAATAAATAAATAAACACACTAAACCTGTCCCTTCAAAGTAAAGGTGATATTTTAACAGGGAATGGAAGTACGAGTATAACTCCTTTTCGAAAGAGATGTGCTATGGAGAGAACTAGTATTTGGCAATATTTTCACTTATATGATCTTTGTAGTTTAAAATTTATATGCCTATACAAAGTTAATTCGAAATGGATGATATTGAGAAGAAAAGGCAGGAGAAAACCTTAGTGACTTGATATCTTAACTACTATACCAGAAACATAATTTATTGTAAAAACTGCTAAAATGAACTTCAAAATTTTAAGCTTTTGCTCTGAAAAAGACACTACTAAGGGAATGAAAAATAAGACTTAGACTGGGAGATATATTTGCTAATAATATATCGGACAAAGGACTTGTATCTAGAATATATAAAGAGCTTTCAAGACTCAACAATAAGAAAATGGGCAAAAGATTTGAACAGACTTCAAGAAAGATAAAACAGATGACGAATGGGTCCCATAAAAAGATGCTCAACATCACTAGTTATTGGGGGAAACGTGAATTAAAAACAGTGAGATATCACTACACACATATTAGAACAGCTAATTTTTTTTAACTGAGAAAACCAAGTGCTGTCAAAAATGTGTGGCAACTGGAAGGAACCCTCCTACATTGCAAAATGACATGGCAAGAACTGGACAAGGTCTTGGCAGTTTTGACCTGACTGGTGTGGCTCAGTGGGTTGGGTGTCATCCCGCAAGCCAAGCGGTTGCTAAGTTCAATTCCTGGTCAGGGCACATGCCTGGGTTGTGGGCTAGTCCGTGCGAGAGGCAACCAACTGATGTTTCTCTCTCACATTGATGTTTCTCTGCCTCTCTTTCTCCTTCTCTCTCTAGAAATAAAATCTTTAAAAAAAAAGACTTTGGTGGTTTTGGGTAGTCAATTAAAATGGAAACCTATATTTACACAAAACCTGTGTAAGAATGTTTTTAGCAGCTTTATTTGTAATTGTCCAAAACCAGAAACAGCCTAAATGTCTCACTGGTGAATGACTAAATGACATGAATGAATCTGAAATGCATTAGGCTAAGACAATCAGTGGTTGCCAAAGGTTTTATAGTTTGACTACAAAGAGTTAACAGGGTTGATGGAACTGTTCTGGTATCTTGATTGTGGGGGTGGTTACAAAACTATGTATCTGTCATACTCATAGGACTTATACACCAAAGAGTGACTTTTATCGTGTGCAGAATAAAAAATAATTTTTAAAAAAATCAAATTTTTAAAAATAAGTCATCTGTAAAACTTCCTGTATCTTTACATTGTACTCCTGTATTTGTACAATGAAGAATTGTAAACAATTTCCTTATTTATTTAAAAGAATTCCAAACAAAGAGTTTTAGAGGGGTTTGTAGCCTTGCTAAAAACCACTTTTCTGAAAATCTGCAAGAGCGACTGTGATGTTCAGTAAAAACCTTTGTGTCACTGGCGGATAGGCTGGAACACGGGGATCACAATTTTTTATAAACGCAAAGATGCTACTAATGCTCCATTTGAATCTCCCTTTCCAAGTTTTCAGTGAGGGAAGCTGTTAAAATGAAGTACTGAAATGCACTCTGCTTGGGACATACCTTTGAATACTGTATCAGGAAGGGAGAAGATTTTTTAAAAAGAGTATATCTTCATTAAAATAAGATTAAAAGCAAATTTATAATTGTTTCATTTTTCTTTCAGCTTTTAAAATTACATAAATTATTAAAACTTTCTTTTTATATATGCATATAATGTACACATCCCATAGCATATACCGTTTATGCCGGAAGTGTACACATTTGGAGTATATGCCCAAACATTCCTCTGACAGGGGTGAGTGATTTGCAAAGTTTGGAGGCCGCTGCTCTGGGGGCTGCAGGGGAGGGCTTAGGGGCTTTCCCTGGCCCTCCCACGGATGAGAATTCCTAGAAAGTGGGGCTCGGGCAGGGCACATGGCAGAGAAGAGGAGCGCCAGCCAGGCCCAGGGGCCCGCCCAGGGCCACCACGGTTCCTGCAGGCTTGTTCTACGAGAATGTGCTGGCAGAGGCCACGCTCTGCACAGGGGTGCCGGACCCAAGCAGGGCTGTCGTATGCCAGTACCTCCTCAGGGAGTCCCTGTGTGACAGAGTCTCTGAGCCTGTTCCTCAGCCTGGCACCTGGGAGCAGCTGAATTTCCTGGGGCAGAGCTCCTCCGGCAGGGCGTCCACACTGGGGCCCCGGCCAAGTCACCGGCAATGATGGGAAAAGCAGTGGCTGACAACAACAGGCATCTTGCAAATAGACACAGACAAGAATAGGCCCCGGCTGGGTCCCTGTGTCCGGTGGGGCCCGGCCCAGTCTGGCGCAACCAGGCACAGCCTGGCACTCCCTGGAGTGAGGGTGGTACCGAAGGTGGGGAGCCTGAGAGGAGGTTAAGGAAGCAACGGGAATGAGGCAAACAGATTCTCAGACCAGCAGACCCTGAGCAGACTGCCGGACACATTTGTTTGCTGTCATTACTGCCAGGCAACAAGGCAGCCCTTTCCCCTGCTGTGTGTCAGCCCTGGTATTCAGGGCTCCGCGAAAGGTTTTTCTTTTCTTTTCTTTTTTTTTTAATTACACAAAGCTTTTCTTCTGTCTTTTATAGGAAAGTAATCATTTCAGGCCCAGCCCTTCCAGCCAGCTCAAAGGAACGGAAAGGGCCTTGAGTTTCCTGTTTAGTAGCCAAAACCACTGCTTTCTGGCCCCTTTGAAAGTCTGGAAGACAGAAATTCCTTTTAAAAGTAGGAGGGTCATTGAAAAGCGAATAATTTTGGGGGGAAGTGGCAACAGAGCAAACATGTGCGTTCCCGCCCCTTGGTGACAGGCACAGGTCCTCACCCTGGAGTCCCGTATATTGAACAGACTCAGGCATGAAGCAGAGCCTCTCAGACAGAGGTCCTCTCCCCTCACTGGGAAGGTCAACTGAGCATGCGCCTCAGGAGATACACAGAGAGACGGGGGGCGGCAGGTGTCCACCTGGAAGCTACCGAAATAGATGCGCATCTGCGCAGGATTAGAGGACCTAGTCTTGGCACCAGAAATTCAGGATCAGATTCTGGTTTTACAACTTCAACTTACTGGTTACTAGACCTTGCAAGAATTCTTTGGTCGCTCTCGGCTTCTATATCTTTTACACGTGTAGACGGAAACCATGTCTCTATTCCATAAGGCAGTTAGAAATCAAAGGAAAACAAGGTAACCGCAGTGCCTCGCAAAAAGGTCAGTTCCCCATCGTTCCTCATTGACCTTTTTAGGAGTCCGGAGAGGAGAGATGAAAAGGCTGATTCTAGTCTACTTGGGTGACTTTGGTCTCCCCTTTCTCTAGTATTATGACAAAAGGCAAGTCTTCCACTCTTTGCAACTCAGTGCCTCCATAAAAATGGAGGAATGGGACTAAAGTTGCCAATGCTCCTTTCCACGCCAAATCATCTGTGAATGCTTGAAAACTCTTGGTGCCTGTTTCTCCGACCTACCATCCACAGGCACAGTTTTATTATACGGGCTTCCAAGAGGCAGGCTGACTGAGTTTGAGCCCGGCTTTGCCATATACTAGCTATGTTACTAACCTGAGCGAGCCAATAACTTCTCTAAGTCTCAATTTCCTAATCTGTAAAATGGGCACGACAAAACAGCATTCACACTCATGCCAGATTTACATACAAAACAAACCAGATCATGTGTATAAAAGAAAGCACTTCCTAAATTTTAAGGCATTATATGAATTTTGTTGCTGCTGCTAGCATTTATCTCATTATATAACTATAAAAGAACTACTGGCACAAAATGAGGCTGAGTTTTGTTTAACCGAAATGTAATTCACATTTTCATAAAAGTCACTCTTTTAAAGTATAGAGTTCAGTGGCTCTTGGTGTATTCACAAGGTTGTACAACCATCACCGCTATCCGATTCATACCCCTCCAAAGAGATCTCCCATCATTACCAGTCACCTTCCGTTTCCCTTGCCCCTGGCAACCACGAATCTACTTTCTGTCTCTATGGATTGGCTCAGGACACTATACACTATATTACACACCATCTCAGTGCAAAGGTAGCATACGTGTTAGGTAGAGACACAAAAGAGGATTAGTAAAACCCCTGTCCCCACTTCAACGTAAGTGACCTTAGGCCGGGGAGGATCAGGCCAGGGCTTTTTTCCTTTCTCATTCTTTTCTCCATCCATAGTTAGACTTGGTGTGGTTTCCTATTTAGGATCGATGTAAGCCACAGGCTCCACTCCAAAGAGCTGAAACCCAAGCAAAATAATACTGGATCCTGTTTGGATCGCACCCTGAGGAAGCATATGGAGAAAGTGGAAAGGGTGAGAATAAAGAACAACGAAAATTGTGAAACCTTCCAGAATTCGAACTCAAAGTCAACTTAAAAGAAAAAACTGAACATTTAGCTAAGAGGAAAGAGGAAAGGGGATTTCTTCCATCTTCTCTACAGTAAAAACAAGAGGAAATGGACTTAGATGGGAATAGGAGGCCTGGGTTAATTATAAGGGAGAATTTCCTGACTCTATACGACTTCCACACTAGGACATAGGTCACCAGGAAAGACTAGGAAAGAAAGGACAAAGCCGTCTGTATGTGTTGATGGTCCACGCAAGCTTTCCCATCTCTGTCTAGAGATTCTGAAAGGGGTAAAAAGCCGTGTGTGCTGCCCAGGGGCAGAGGCATGGCCTCCCACAGCCTTCCTCCCCAGCTTCGAGCTTTGCGAGGTCTCCATTCAACTTCACATTCCCTAAACAGATGGAGGGAGGGGCAGGGAAGGGACTGGTTGTAAAGGAGGAAATATCTGCTACGCGGAGTCATAAAATTCCAAGGGCATGGGAACATACACTTACAAGAAACAACCCAAAAAACACAAAACAAAAGGCAGTGAGGAGCGTGGGTGCCACGTTTTATTGCTGAAATGGGGGGATGCCGGGATCTATGTCACTTAATGATCCGACCTTTCAAGTTCACCTTCCTGTTGACCTGCAGGAGGTGCCACTGCTTTCAGGGATGGGTCTAGAATAAAGAAACAAAATAGAGAAAGATCCTGCAAGGTCTGCTCCCTCCCGGTGTCACGCCTGCCTGATGTGGAGCAGAAAAGACGCAGGCTTGGAGCTAGGGAGGCCTTGGCTCCAGCTCTTACTAGTTGTGTAACCAAGGGCATGACACCTCATCTTTCCGAGCCTCAAGGTTCCGTCTACAAAAGGGAGAAACATAACGCCTATTCCAAAGGGATCCTGTGAGCGTCAAATGAATGTGTGAACATAAAGTACAGTACCTGGCTCATAAAAAGTATTTAATAAGTGTTTCCTCTCAAACCACCACAGGCTTTCAGGATTTAAAATGGGAGCTCCATGACTAGTCTGGAAAGGCTGGGTTGTCCCCAGACCCTCTTCTGAACCCCGCTACAGCTGCAGACCTCCACAGCTCCCCCCGACACCTCTCCCAGCTGTCCGGAGGGCCGCCGGTGTGGCTGGGGGCCGTGTGGTTGTTCTCTGATGAACGGAGAGTAATGGACAGGCTCTCTAGTCTGTGGCGAACGGTTAGGACAGGAGGTGCCAATGTAAACACACAGCCGGTGGGAAAACAGATGCTGCCAGCGCTCAGCTGCCTGCGTTCCCCCTTTGCTCTCCACAGAGAAGGCATGGAAAACACGCCTTCTCCCGAGGGATAAAGAGCAGGGAATTCCCGTCAGCTTTCAAGCCTGTCATCTACAGAAGAAAGCCTGGCACGTCGCCCTCACTTGGTCTCTTCAGGGAGACTGGTTTCTGAGTTAGCAGAGGTGTTGAATCAGGATGTAATGGCAGCGAGTCATTAATAGCCGGGCCCTTTGCAGTTCAATTCAAATATAAAACTGAAACTTGAAGGGGGCTGAAATGATGGCGCTCAAATGCCTCTCAAAACCATTAGGCCTTTGAAAACAACTCGCTATGAGCTGCTAAAGTTAAAAGGGTAATACGAATTAATA
The DNA here is from genome assembly GCA_004026545.1 of Mormoops blainvillei. Classification (NCBI taxonomy): domain Eukaryota; kingdom Metazoa; phylum Chordata; class Mammalia; order Chiroptera; family Mormoopidae; genus Mormoops; species Mormoops blainvillei. The sequence continues at coordinate 58,307 of PVJD01007114.1, read as the reverse complement.
AACCTAGAAAGGACAAATACCAGTTTCTTAGATTTATGTTTCAATCTATGCTTCTGTTTCCGAAGCCAACTGGACATTGGCAAATGGAAGTGCCCTGACACTGCAAAGGATGTCTGTGACGTCAGCTGGCAAATCCGACAAACTCTTCAGTAAGTTTTCCCCTGCAACCAATCTGGGCAAAAAGGCCAGAAAAGGCTTCCCTCCAAGAATGAAGCTATGGAGGGGATGGCTTTTTAATTATTTCCTAAGAAGCAATCCCTGGGGTGATACCGGAGAGGGTTTACAGATGTTACTGAGGTGGCTCTTAAATGGTGGAATAACAGTGACAGCTCACATTTATATAGTGTTTAAGGCATGCCAGGCGGGATCCAAGCTGTTTCACGTAAGCCAGGCCATTTAGTCCCTTTAACAACCTCATGAGGTAGGTACAATCACCGGCCCCATTTTACAGACGAGAAAAGCCAGGCAGGGCGGAGTTAAGAAGCTCCCAGGGTCAAACTGCCAGTGCGCTACAGAGACCCAGGCGGTCTGGCTCCACAGTCTAGAGGGGAGTGAAGATGGGGCGACAGTGGTGCTGTCCGAGCGACTTCCCAAAAAAAGGAGCCTCACAGGGTCAGCCTGACACTGACCCGTATCTAAGACGTTCACATACAGGAACTGCCTCAACCCCCAAAACGACAGAGGGAACTGACGCCCGGGGCGGCGCAAGTGACCTGCCCAGTTTTACACAGCTCGGGAGTCAAGGTCGGAACTTGACTCCAAGCCCCCAAATTTTTCAGAAGCACGTCCGCTTAGAAAATCTGTCTCCTTGATGAAGGCGGGCAGATCAAGCCATCAAAACCGATGAAAATCTCTTAGGTGGTTCCGCTTCCTCTGCTCTGACTCCATGTTTACTTAGCAACTGCCGAAAGCGAATTCTCTTGCTCAAGTGGGTTTACCTTCAAGGACGACAACACATAGTTCAAGCTTTCAGGATTATCTGTTCCACTGTAAATTAATAAGTTAGGACTCTGTCTACCTATTAGCTTCCTGTGAGTTGTGTGAGAGTGAATCACTTCACCCGAGCTTGGCCACTCTTGAGTGAATGGATAAAATTAAATTTGTAAACCACCCAGGGACGTTCTCTGCATCTCAGCCTGCACAGAGCCTCCCCGGCTCATTACTGACGGAATGATTCTTATTTTACAACCCACGAGAAAAATTAAAAGCAAAGAAGCCCCTTAAAAGTCCTTTCTTTGGCACCTGAATTTCATGGCAAAGACACAGTAAAGAACCCCGAAGAATGTTGGGGAGACTGTAAAAAAGAAATACATAACTAGCTACAGTCCGCAGGAATCCTACGCCGTGGAGTATAGTTAGAGGCCCACCAATATATGCTTATGACTTTATTTAGTTTTAATTTCAGACTACTGAGATTTGAAGAAATTCCAAAGGCCAGCCACTCACCTGATACATGGACCTTGTCCACATTTCTACCAAACCTCTGCTTAAATACATTCAGAGGGAGGAAACTCACTACCAGTCATTCTGACAATACCAAAATTCCTACATGAGCTGAATTAACTCTGTCTCTTGACAGCTCCCTAAATTCTCCATCTTTACATCCTTTGGTGCCAAACAGCACTTCAAGTTATAGCTTTAAGGTTGTTATTTTGCTCACATCAAGGTTTCTTCTATGGGCTAAATTTCTCCCAGTTTAGTACTTTGGTATAATAAAATAATTAAGTAGTTGGATGAACTAGACTGAATTCCTAGTTCTGGAACTTTCGGTACCATATACTCTTGGACATGTTCACCTCTCTGGTCTCAAGTTCCTCATCTGCCAAATGGGATAATAACACCCACCTCACAGAAAGTAAAATGCCTGCCAGCAAACAGGCCTTCAGCAAATGGTAGCACCCTTCCTTCTACGAGTTCCTTCAAATTCCCCACACACGACATGGTTTTATCCTTACCAAGTTTACCGCTGTCTTCGGACCCTGACCTTTCATTTCATATTAGGTGTTCTCTAACTACTTTCAACAATTTCCCCTCCTGGAAATGCTACCCAAAGCCCAAAGCCTTAAACAGCCGGGCTGGAGGCTGCACACAGAGACTAAAGCGAGTTCATGAACGTGCTCCGCCAGCTGTGGCAGCTGCCCGGCATTACGTTTTCCTCCCTCCAGTGGGCACGTTAGCACAGATCTACACTTACCTCTGCATTTGCACAGCCCCAGGGACGGGGCTTAGGGGTGGAGCTATGAAGAAGAGCTGATGTTACTTAGAAGGGTCATGGTGGTAAGGCGGCCACGGTGGGGCTTGAAGAAATCACAGCCAAAGAGCTCTCAAGAAAGAGACCTGAACGTATAAATGTTGGAAAGATTTTTGCCAAGGCACACAAGTTGGGCACTGGTGATTGTTGGTATTTCCCCTGGAAACATATTGTGACTGGAAAGGAATAACCAGCCTCTGCACTCCCAGCCCTGCCTGGCCAGGCGAGATCACGTGCCTCCAGCTAGCATGATGTCCTTGGACAGATCCTGATCCTCTGAGCTGGGAGCTGTGTCATCTGTGAAATGAGGGGGTTGAGTAAGGTCTTTTAGGAGGGCGAACATCTTGTGAGTCCATATTCTCTAGAGAGAATACGCCTTGCACATTAAACAAACATTTCTGACTCAGAGTTAGACCTCTTCCCTTCAGTTTTTAAACTTCCTGTTTATCTGCATAAAAGGTCTCTTCTACCCATCAGCTGATCTACTTTATCTGATTATTTCACCCTGAGACTCTCATCTTCAAGACATAGACACTTCAAACCCTTTCACATAGTCTGGTACTCAACCTTCTCCCCTGGCCAATGGAAAGATCTCAGGCCCAGTGTAAAATATCAGGCATTGGAAAATCATCTCCCAGACAAAAACATTTTGTGTCCTACTAAAGTAGTCTATGATATTAAAAGACTGGGGAGGGGGGATCTAATGTCCAGTTATAGGGCCATCTCTCAGAATCCCATGGTGTGGTCACATGAAGGAATACTGTGCTCCCGCAATTGTAAACCAACAAATATCCACCAAGCAGCGGTGTCACGGATTTTACCGGGCACCATGGAGAACATAGCAAGTTAGCTCTGCCCTGAAGGTGCTTACGATCTAGCTAACTGGAAAATGGGACTAAAATACATAAACTATGTACAAAACAATGTATGTTGCTCTAATACATGGATGTTAAAGGGATTCTGAGAACATGGATGGGACAGGACAGGATGAGAGCATGCCAGGTGGGCACTGGGCGATTCAGCAGCGGGCTTTCCTGGGAAAGGAAGGAAGGCTGAGGAAAACCTGGGGGCCTTAGCACAGCCTATGCACACCCCATCTCCGTCCTCGGCGAGAATAACGCAGGGAGAAGTCAGCGGTGCTCCCTGGATGCGTGCTACATCTAGTAATAAAAACAACACACCGCTTCTATCTTCCAGAGCTGGATACCACCTCAGGGCACTGTCTCAAGTACCATTGTGCTTTATAAGCGAGGAAAGGCAATAGCCACTGGGGACAGAGCCACCCCCAGAAGCCACATCTCAAGAAGCCCCTCTCTTCTGGACACCTACTCTGTTTGGAAGTGAGCGCGAGCACTGTCCACTGTGCTCACATCCAAACACAGGGCGCTCTCAGGGCTCCCTGGCCGCTAATCTTTCCTCATTGATGGGGGTGGAGAGGGTGTGGGAGTCTCAATAGCACTGGGTAGAACATTTGAAAGCAGAACTTGTTCATTTTTACACAAGGACCAGCCAGTTGGACCACAGAGTGGGTGTTTCCATGCAAATTCCAGCACTTTCAAGTTGCTCCATGACTGAGCCCAGCCAGGACGGCAAGCCTGGTTGGGTTGTTTTTTTTTTTCTTTCGGTTTTTTTTTTTTTCTCCAGCCAGCTCTTTGATTAGGTCTGGAGAGGGACTCAATTAGCATCATGGAAACACAGAGCAGATTTCAGAAAGGAAAGGTCAGCTGCAAGCCTCAACGTTTGCTATCAGCCATCTGCCAAGCAGGAAGTGCTACTCAGATCTATTTTTAATCATCTTCCCTAGGCGAGGGCTCCTGGGAGAACTCAGAGGCCAGCTTTAGTCCAAGACAAACATTAATTGCTACCTTTCTGTACACATTTTTCAATAGTCTCTGGACATTCTGGGTATCATTTGCAATATACTCTGGGTACCAACCTCTACGGACAGAGGCCCAGTTCTTGGGCTCTGTTACTTCGGCACCGCCTACAAGGTTATCTTTGGAGGCCATGGTTGGGGACCTCTTCTTGAGGAAATTACCTGAGACTGTTTGGAATATCAACTAACTCTACACAACATAATAATCCTTCTAACCAGGTTCTGGGTATTTGCTTTGGTTGTGAATGGCAGAGAAGAGAAGAGGTGGAAGTTTAAGTCCAGGATACAGGTTCATTCCCCAAAGTGGTAAGGTGAACAGAGCTAACTCTGCAAACTTCCTGGTCACTCCCGTTTTCATTTTAACCACTTATAGCACTTCAGAAAGGTGAATCCAAATCGGTTCATCTGGCAGTAAATTTGTTACTCAGGATATGGACTGGCTACAGGAGAGTTTTCGCCTCTATCCGCAGGGGGGCCCAGACTGGGCTGTGGTTGGCCCATCCCGGCGCAAGAACATTGTGTCCACTGACGCCTTCCTCCTTCCAACTCCAAGCAGCACTCGTGCCTCAGTCCCACCCAGTCCAAGGAATGAAACCTCTCTGCGATGTCTGGACGGGGATTCTGGCTTGTCCGTGGCAGATTATGCAGGAACAGAGCCTGGCTCAGGAGCCCCTGCATTCTCCCCACCCACACACTGAACACTGAGTCTCCTTGTCTCTTGACACTGACACACTTGCAGCCTCCAGTTCCCACCCTAAGGTACAGCCTAAGCGTATGTCCAGCTGTGGCTTGGCCAAGTCAAGTTCCATCAGCCAATAAAGGGCTGGGGCCAGGTAGCTGGCCAGCACCCCATCAAACGCATTCCTGGGGAGCAGCAGGACCCACTGGGCCCCGGGACAAAGGGACAAAGAGTCTGCTCCGGTTTTACCCACCTCTCCACCCTCCCTCTTCCCTCTTCTTAGGAGCTTATCTGTCAGAGAGCAGCGATGGGAAAGCTAAGCTGAAAGGGCACCTTGGCTGTGGGATCTGTGCCTGAGGACGTGAAATAAGAGACTGGGTATTTGGGGCAACTTAACACCAGCAGGAGCCCAGCCAGACAGCCAGGGAGGAAGGGACTGGGTAGGCAGACATGTGCTTCACAGGAGACCTAATTCCCCCCAGGGGAGGAGGACCTGGAATCTCACCCCTCAGTGCTGCTGAACTCTGCTCTAGTGAGCTGGGCATGCATGTCCCTGAAAAAAAAAAAAAGGGGGCCACTGCACAGGGTCAGTCTCCCTGACCCAGTTGGACCACAAATGAATTAGGGCCCTGAGCCCTGCTGACTCTTGAGTTCCTCTACTTTCTGGTTTCGGGAGCAAAGGGAGTTAGTTCATCAGTAACTAGCTTAAAAAGAGTAACTCTTTTCCTGTCCCCGCTGAGAATCACCTGTGCTCTGCTCCCACCCTGTCCCGCTTGCCGTAGCTCTGTGGGTCGGGAAACCCTATTTAAAAAACCATCCACACACAGAGGAAATCTGGGGCTCCATGTCTGGTCAAGTGCAAAACCCGAGGAAGAGGGAGCTACCTAGAGATTTCAGAGTCGGGCAGGCAGCCTGCGGAAGACCAGGAGAGGGGGGCAAGCTGGGTTCCTCTGCTAATTCAGAGCAGAAATAAACCATGTGTAGAGCACACAGGGACATGGACTGGGGATGCTGCCGCATTTCCTGCATGGGTCCCCTTGGTCGACTCCATTTGTCTAAGCCTCACTTTCTTCATCTGAAAATGGCAACAATGGTAGCACATCTCTCTCTGGGTTGGCATCAGACAAAAGATGTGAGTCACATAAAAAGTGCCTAGTACAGTGCCTGGCATTTAGTACACACTCAGTAAAATGATGACTATCATCATCATTATTAGAAGAATTCCTCCAAAGAGCTGTTTCCTTTTTCAAACAACTGTTAGTCAAAACCACCCTCTGGGCCTTCAAGCAGTGGAGGGGGCTAGATGGTATATAATGGACGGCAGGGACAATAAGGGTCACTATTTTCCCAGTACTGAGAACATTTGTCCTAGAGCTGTGGCTCCCAGTATTAGTACTAGTTGCATCAAAACCTCAGGGAGCCCTGGCTGCTGTGGCTCAGTGGACTGAGCACCAGCCTGTGAACCGAAGGGTCGCTGGTTTGATTCCCAGTCAGGGCACATGCCTGGGTTGCAGGCCAGGCCCCCAGCTGGGGACGTGCAAGAGGCAACTAATCAATGCTTCCCTCGCTCTCTTTCTCCTTCCCTTCCCCCTCTGTAAAAATAATTAAATAAAATCTTTGAAAAAAAAAACAAATCTCAAGGGAGAAGGGAGGTGCTTATTAAAAATACAGATCCCCCCCTAGGGCTGGGATTAGGGCGAGGCCAGCCAGAAAGCTGGAACACGACATTTCAAGAGGTACTCACTCTGAAGGGCTGCCTTTGTATCCGTACAACCCTAAGAGTGCGTGTCTCCTTAAATTTTGTGTTCTAGGTGACTTGTTTGTTGCCCTAGTCAGGGACTGAATTTCTGGTCACGTTCAGGCCTACAGAATGGGGATCTCTGCAGGTGGGACCTGGACATCAGCCTTTTCACCCCAGGTGACGCTGATGTGCTGTCAGATTCAGGAGCCACTACCCAGGAATCCCCACTTTCTAATGCCAGTTTCAATTATGCTCAGCCAGCTCCTAAATACATGAAGACTGCAGAAACCATCTACTGCTCCCCCGCGCCCCACCACCCTTCCCTCTGCCCTGTCCTAAACCTCGAAGCTACACCAAAAGCCATCTGAATTCTGAAACTCAGCTCTCCCTTTAAAGTAACAGAAAAACACATAAACATCGAGTTGCGTCAATGAGCCTCAGGAAGCCCGAAGGGTCACACAAAAGGGAGTAGCTGGCCCAGCAAACCCGGGAACCCAGGAACTCTGAAAGGCTCTCCTCTCAGGGTTATGGGTGCCTGGTGTTGGCCAATGATTTATCTGATTGCTGTTTAGCTAAAGGCACCTACCAGGAAAGGGCTGAGCCTGGTTATTAATTACAGCCACTGGCTTAATTATCATGCTTGTTAACTTTATACAATACCAACATTCCTGTTCACACAAAGCTCGTGAATGCATGGCTTACAGAAGCTGGAGAAGTTGGATCCAATCTGAATCAAATGCTATCACTCGCTGCTTAGAACCTTTCCATGGCTCCTGACAACATATACAGAAACAAGTCTAACCACCTTGGTTGGGCTTCTGGGCCCACCGTCCACCCCTGCTGAGCTCCTGAATCTCTCTCCCATGCCTTCTCCGTCTCTTACCTGGGGTTCCCTAGGCTTGATCTCCTCCAGAATGTTTCTCTGCCTCTACTAAGAATGGACTTCCCTTTCTTGTTCACTTCGTAAACCTTCATCCTGCTCTTTGCCCTCAGCCTACTCAAAGCCTGTGTTTCACTACAACTTACTTGTCTTCCCTGCTAGATGGTAAACTACCTAAGGGCAAGAATTTTGCTGCATCCATTTCTGTGTCCCCAGTGCCTCATGCACTACTCAACGTTTGCTGCATGATCAGAAAGGTTAAGCGATTCCAACGCCACAGTGAATAGTTTGTGGCAGAGGCAGACCTAGAGCAAAGGTGGCTTTTAAAATGGCGCTATTGACTGCATCAGCAGGGCCCCACATCATTTTCCCATTAGAATGTTGAGACTGTATGAAAGGCTGAAGCCTGACCTGTCCAGTGAAATTCTCTGGGCAGCTAAACTGACACCAGAGTGTCAATTAGCCTTGTCAATGAGCACATTGTATCAATTCCTACACTATCCATACCAAATGTAGCCACCCGTTGACTTGGAATTCCTCCTGCAATCACATAAACCCATTTCTCCAACTCTCACCCCAACTTTCTAGCCTAGGAGTCAGCAAATAACACACAGGGGCCGAACTGGGCCTCTCACTTGTTTTGCAAATAAAGTTTCACTGGAACACGGCCATGCTCGTTTGCTTATGCATTCTATGGCTGCAGAATTGAGTGGCTGAGACCACATGGCCAGCAAAGCCTAAAATATTTACTATCTGGCTTTCACAGAAAAGTTCTGCCAACCCCTGATCTCGCTGAAGGAACAGAGAATTAAGACTTCAAACAGCTCCTTCGTCTACTGAAAGACTGGCTGCCCCAACTCGGGAAGTTGGTGGACTGGCTTTTGCATGATGTCATTTCTTTTTTTTTTTTCTTTTTTTTTTTAGCACTAGTTATGGGCCTGGGATCCAGGAGAAGGTTTTGCCTGATGGAGACACATAAGGGCCTGAAATACCTAACACGAGGCCTGGAATATAATGGTGCTCAAGAAATGCTTACTGAATAAACAAACAGAGGCAGAGGAAGTTGGCTGGTCTGTGCCCTGAACAAAAGTCCATCCTCCTCCCTCCTGTCAGTTTCAAGGTGACCAGTCATACAGGTGCCTTGCAGCAGCCTGGTGACCTAGATTTGTCAGCCCATATCTTATCAGCTTTCCTTCCTTGTGTATTTACCCAACACCTGCCCCTCAGGGCCCAGGGCAGACCGGCGGCTGTCTCACAGAGGCGACGCACTGGAGGGGCTCTCCTCCCCGACAGATACACTCTGCTCTTTTCTTTCTCCTGCTGCAGGGGGCATCAAGAAACACGGGGACAGAGCTTAAGTTGCTGCAGGAAGTCTGGCTTCTCTTGCTTCCTCTCTCCTTAGGTTTTCCGAGTGAATTTGTACGGGACGAACCTTAAGGGACTCTTCAAAGCCCTTCCTGTCCTTCTGAACTTTCGGCATCAAAAGGGGAGGGGCCAGCTAATGGTAAAGTCAAGCTGCTTTCAGAAGTAAACAATGATGAAATTAAAAAAATAAAAGTAAACAATGCGGCCACCATGCAATGGTGAGAGACTTGGTCCTAGAAACAGGCATTCCTCCAAAGACACATCTGAGAACAGTAGGTCTCACTCACCCGCCACCTCGAGCAGCAAGAGCCCAGCTGGCAGTTTTAAGAGGCTGGACCGGCCCAGGCTGACATGACAGAGGAGGACAGGGATAGTCTAGGGAAAAGCTGGACACATTTGGGCATGAAAATCAGGCAAATGGAATGGAAAGCAGTATGGAAATGTTGGCCTCTCAGCTGCCCCAGGTAACTCAGTAGCAGGCTCAGGATGGGGACGCCCCCCTCTACTGTCACCAGCTGCTCCTTTAGACAAAGGATACTGGGTACAAGCCGGGTGAGGGCAGGGCACACATGTTTGCCACGGTACCCCTACTGCCTAACACGTAAGAGGAGTTCGCTGAGTGTGGAACAGATGACAGGGTTTAGTGCAGGAGGCTTCGCTCTGGGACCTCTTGCTCTGGGGAGGAAATGCTTTTCTGTCCCCTCGTTTATCTGTTAGAGTCAAAGTTCTTGGTGGGACCAGATTAACATGGAGGAAAAGGAGTTCCTGGTGTTCCAAAGATAAATAATTTAACTTTTGACAATCGTTCATTGCCCCTTTAAAGGCCCAAACGTGTTGGGGACAAGGGGGAGGGGAGAGCCAGTGGTGCCTGCTCTGCCCCTTTACCACCACTGTGGCCGGGAGGGAGGGAGTTTGGGGACTGATTAGGTGGTGCTTTTAGCAGCAGCTGGAAGAGCCAGTCTCCTCCTCCGCTCCTCCCCCCTCCCCTGAGTCACTGTCCAGCCACCAGCAACAGGCAACAGAGGGTGGGGAAGCAGAGAGCTAAAGCTCTCCTTGGCTTAGCAGCCTGACCCGAGACAACATTCTGGGTCACCGGGTCAAACCCTCCCCTCCGGAACAGGCTAAGTGCTCTGGAAACAAAGGTATCAGAGATTCTTTTTTGGGTTTTGTTTTTTTTTAAAGATAAGTAAAATGACTTCTTTCAAAGGAAGCGCACACCACCACCAGCACCTTCAGGCCACTGTGAACCATCACAGAGTGAACTGAACTGACAAGCAATTCTTGGCTCCTGCTCTAACACCCAGGCCCTGGATTCGCTTCCAGCTGCCTGCGCTGCTGCTGTTACAGCAGTTTGAGGTCTCTGAAAGCTGCTGATGTGTGGTCAGAGGCAAAATAACCGCCCAACGGGCAGAAAGGAAGGGGGTGGGGACGGATTTTTCCATTTGAATTCTAGACAGACCCAGCAGCTGCTTGTAGGTAAGGCCCAGAGAGCGGGGCGGAGGCCACCGCTGCCACCGCTGCCGCGGTTTAATTACCTCCAGGGACCTATTGGTCCCTTTGGAATTATAAGTAACAGGACGTTCAAGGAACAGAGAGACCTCGGACGACCAGCTGTATAGCTAAGGGGCAAAAGCTGAGTCTCTCAGAAAAGCAGGAACAAATATATCAGGACAGTCACGGGAGCCAGGACCTCGGTATATTGGAGTGCCAATTTCTGTTCTTATTCTGCTTAATAAATAGTCATAAAAAAACAGCAGCAGCATTGAGCGCTCCCTATATATCTGGCGCTGTGAAGTACCGCACATTGATTACCTCATTTAACGTCCACAAAAATTCTATGAGTTGCAGTATCTAATATTAATACCAATCCCATTTTCCCAATGAGGGCGTTAAGAGCACAGACTGGTTACTTAACTTGCATAAACACTAAGTGAAGAAGCCAGAGTTTGAACCCAGTGAATGTTCTGGCTCAGAATTTCTACTGTTAACCACAGTTATGTTGCCTCATATCACCTTTTGCTGCTACATTAGAATCAGAAGATGGGAGAGGTGCAAGGAACCTTTCGAATACAGTTTAATCGAACATCTCAGTTGGGAGGATGAAGAGGAGGAGAGGCAGAGAGAAGAGTCTTGCCCAAGACCACAGCGCTGGCTGCTTTCATTCTCCCAGCTGCGTCTCCCCCCAGGGCTGCCTTCGGCATTCCCAAGCACCCGTTATGTGCAAGGCAGGCGGTGCTTTGGTGGGGAGGAGGTGGCACCGTACAAAGTCAAGAGGTGCTCAGTTTCTCTGGGCCTTGGCTTCTTGACCTGTAAAGCGAGGAGCTGAACTAGAAAACCCAGGTTCAAAGGCCCCTCCAGCTCTAACGTTCTGAGAGTCTATGACTCCAGATCATTTAGAATCTTGTTAGGAAACAAGACAACTATACGTAAAAAGTGCATGTGACCGCAGTAACACAGGCCATGTTATTATAAGACAGACATTATTAATGGCCAAATGAACCAGTGAGTTTCATAGCCATTCAGCGGAGAGACGGAATCCTGTCGTCTGGGAAGACATCCTAGAAAACACGTTTGCTGGTCCTCAAGAATGGGTAGATTCTACTCATTTTTCTGTAAGGTTGGATGGGAACGCTTATTGCTGAAAAGACACTTGCTTTTTATAAAACTGCCTAATATAATGCATAAGATATATCGCAGGTGTTTCTTTTTTGGTTGGGGTTTTTTTTTGTGTTTTTTTTTTGCATTTTTCTTTCAGCCCCTTTCACGTCATGTTCTTACCATTAAAAGAACAATCGTGTGACCTCTTCCTAGGTGGTTAATAGAGAACGCACAGCCTCAAAAGCCTGACTCAGTCTCCCTCATGTTAGCATGCTGCTAACCATTATGAGGGACCATTATGGGACCATTATGAGGGACCATTATGGTATTTGTCTGGGTTTTGGTGCTTTGTTTTGCCCACATAAGGTGCAAAAGAGCAAAGTAGATTTTCCTGAGCATTCAATTAAATTTCCACATAATAAACTCTCTAACGTGGACTTGAAATGTATCTGGTCATATAATATTTAGCTGTATTATATTTTGTTAATTTTTCTACCACATATTCAATTTTAATAAATACATGATTAGATGCACACACAAAAAAATAAAAAATAAAAAGATGGGTAGACACTGAATACAAGAGAGAAAGGATTTTCCAGGCAAGAGAAGGAATACAGGGTAGGATTTACCACCGATGCTACTGAGTGAGGCCAGAGAATCATCAATGCCAAAAGGAGCTACCTAGGCCCTTAAATGGTAAAGAGGGCACAGACCTCTCCAGATCTGTGTCCCATACAGCTTCTTGGCATCGTACGGCCTTAGGGAAATCACTTAGTCCCCACCTTGAAGGGATGTTGTAAAGTAAGTGATGAAGACTAAAGGAGCCCTCAGCACACAGTAGATGTTCAATAAATTGCAATTAACAGAAGCGACATAGATTTTTCATCCTTTTTTTAAAAAAGATTTTATTTATTTATTTTTAAAGGGAGGGGAAAACAGGGAGAAAGAGAGGGTGAGAAACATCAATATGTGGTTGCCTCTCACGTGCCCCCTACCAGGACCTGGCCTGCAACCCAGGCATGTGCCCCGACTGGGAATCTAACCCACGGTCCTTTGGTCCGCAGGTTGGCACACAATCCATGAGCCACACTAGCCAGGGAGTCATCCTGCGCTTTTTATGTCCCCAAAACCACCTCATCTTTAACATTCTGCCCTCCACAGACAGTCTTCCATTCCCATGTAACCCAAAGATGCAGGAATCATGTTGGTTTCATCTCATTTCTAGTACCCAGACTAGGGCCTGGCATGTTGTTTCAAATGCAAAAAAATATTATTGAACTGAACAAGCAGTGTATGATGATGGATCCTCATCAGGCCCCAAAATACAAACAGCCCAACCAGCAATGGTGCAGCTTTATCATTCCAGAGATGCAGTGAGTACGATGTAAATGGAAAGACAGGGGGAGAGGTCCTGCACCCACTGCTTGTTTCCCAGAGAGAACCTCCTGTTGAAAAGGGTTTCTTTGGGTTTTGACTAGGAACACAAGTTTGCAGTCAGCAGAGTCCTTGCTGAAGGCTGAGGCACTAATGTACCAACCGATCTTATGATGGGAACCTTACAGACATTTGCAAACCACAGAGTTAATTTTCAGGGTACACCTCACAGCTCAAGTCAACATTTCCTTTTGGTATCGAAAGCAACCACAGAGAAAGGGTCACATCTGAGCAGACGTGTGCTCCCGCTGCCTGCTGTCTGCAACACACAGACGATTCACCAGACTTGGTCCCTGGCAGCTCCTCTGATGAAAAGTTGGTGAGCAATTCTACTTGTGCTCAGATAAAGTTTCATGTAGAACGGGCATGACTATGGGACAGAGAGGTCTGCCTCCATCCAAAGAGGGTGGCTTCCCTCATTCAATTCCTCTTGTTCATGGCTACGAATGATGGAAGGCTTGTATTTCTTCCCCAAGCAGTGGTCAACTAGCATGTACTGAATGATTGCCATGTGCCTGGAACACCTTCGGATTGCTGCAATGTGTATGCACGAGACTTCATGTCTAGTCTCTTTGGCAGTTCACCTACACTCACAGCATCCACCTTCTCATAGCAAAACTCTGGTCATGCAATTACTTCCTCAGGGTATTCAGTAGTGCCCAGCTGACAGCAGGAGAAAAGTCTGAACCTGCATTTTACTAACAATCTGGCTTCAACCTACCCCTAATCTGTTCCTCAGTATCTAACCCAAAAGAATGGCTGCTCCTTGCGCACTTCCTGCCTCCACTCTGTTCAGGCTGCTCTTTTTCTGGCCCCTCCCCATGCATTTCCACTCATCTAGCTTCTTCCTTCCAGGTTCGTCTCAATGTCACTTCAGCTAAGTCTTCATGGAACTTCAGTTTCTAGACAGATGGAACATAAAGGGTTTTTTGAGTAACAGGCCCTTTGAAAACCGAATATGAGAACCATGGAACCCTCCCAAGAAAAAATATACATGCACAGGGAATTTTTTGGTGTATTTTATTGATTATGCTATTACAGTTGAACACTTTTTTCTCCCCTTTGTCCCCTCCGCCCTGCACCCCATCCCATCATCCCCACACCTCTTAGTTCATGTCCATGGGTTGTACATACCAGTTCTTTGGCTTCTCAATTTCCTTTACTATTCTTAGCCTGCCCCTTCTTTTTTGGTCAACATTTTCCCAACACCACTTTGCCTAGCCCCACCCATCCCCACCTCCCACCCTCAATCCTTCCCCCATTTGGCTTTGTCAATGGGTCCTTTGTGCATGTTCCTTGATGACCCTTCCCCTCTTTTTCCCGTGAACACCTTCCCACCACCCCCCTGGTTACTGTAAGTTTGCTTTTTATTTCAATGTTGCTGGTTATATTTTGCTTGCTTGTTTGTTTTGTTGATTAGGTTCCACTTATAGATGAGATCATATGGTATTTGTCTTTCACTGCCTGGTTTGTTTCACTTAGCATAATGCTCTCCAGTTCCGTCCACGCTGTTGTGAAGGGTAGTAGCTCTTTTTTCCTTTCCACTGCGTAGTATTCCGTTGTGTAAATGTACCACAGCTTTTTGATCCACTCATTCACTGTAGGGCACTTAGGTTGCTTCCAATTCTTGGTTATTGTAAATTGTGCTGCTATGAACATTGGGGTGCATAGGTTCTTCTGAATCAGTGTTTCAGGATTCTTAGGGTATAATCTCAACAGTGGAATTGCAGGGTCAAAAGGCAGTTCTATTTTTAGTTTTTTTGAGGAAATTCCAAACTGTTTTCCACAGTGGCTGCACCAGTCTGCATTCTCACCAACAGTGTACTAGGGTTCCCTTCTCTCCACATCCTTGCCAGCACTTGTTTGTTGATTTGTTTATGATGGCCATTCTGACTGGTGTGAAGTGGTATCTCATTGTGGTTTTAATTTACATCTCTCTGATGGCTAGTGATGCTGAGCATCCTTTCATATGTCTCTGGGCCCTCTGTGTATATCCTCCTTGGAGAAGTGTCTGTTCAGGTCCTTTGCCCATTTTTTAATTGGGTTGTTTGTCTTCCTGGAGTAGAGTCGTGTGAGTCCTTATATATTTTGGAGATCAAACCCTTGTCCAAAGTATCATTGGCAAATATATTCTCCCATACAGTTGGTTCCCTTTTCATTTTGCTGATGTTTTCTTTCGCCGTGCAGAAGCTTCTTATTTTGATGAAGTCCCATTTGTTTATTCTTTCCTTTATGTACGTTGCTCTAGAGGACCTATCGGTGAAAATATTGCTGTGTGGAATATCTGAGATTTTCCTGCCTATGTTCTCCTCTTTTATGGTGTTGTGACTTATATTTAAGTCTTTTATCCATCTTGAGTTTATTTTTGTGTGTGGTGTAAGCTGGTGGTCGAATCCCATTTTTTCATGTGGGAGTCTAGATCTCCCAACACCATTTGTTGAAGAGGCTATTTTTACTCCATTTTATGCTTCTGCCCCCTTTGTCAAATATTAATTGATCATAGATACATGGGTTTATTTCTGGGCTCTCTATTCTGTTCCATTGATCTATGTGTCTGTTCTTAGGCCAGTACCAGACTGTTCTGATGAGAGTGGCCTTATAATATAGTTTGATGTCAGGTACTGTGATCCCCCTCCTACTTTGTTCTTCTTTCTCAGAATTGCTGCAGCTATTTGGGGTCGTTTATGATTCCATATAAATTTTTGAAATGTTTGTTCGATATCTGTGAAATATGTCATTGGTATTGTAATAGGGATTGCTTTGAATCTATAAATTGCTTTGGGGAGCATGGACATTTTGATGATGTTAATTCTTCCAATCCATGAACATGGTATATGCTTCCATCTATTGTCTTCCTTAATTTCTTTCTTCAGTGTTGTCTATTTTTCTGAGTACAGGTCTTTTACCTCCTTGGTTAAGTTTATTCCTAGGTACTTTATTTTTCTTGTTGCTATAGTAAATGGGATTTTCCCCCTGATTTCTGATTCTGGTATTTCATTGTTGGTGTACAGAAATGCCATCAATTTCTGAATATTGACTTTGTATCCTGCTGTTTTGCCAAATTCACTTATTAGGTCAAGTAGTTTTTTGGTGGAGTCTATAGGGTTTTCTATGTACACTATATCATGTCATCTGCAAACAATGAGTTTTATTTCTTCCTTTCCAATTTGGATGCATTTTATTTCTTTTTCTTGTCTGATGGTTGTGGCTAGGACTTCTAATACTACGTTGAATAGAAGTGATGAAAGCGGACATCCTTGTCTTGTTCCTGATCTTAGTGGGAAAGCTTTTAGTTTTTGCCCATTCAGTATAATATTGGATGTAGGTTTCTCGTATGTAGTTCTCATTATGTTGAGGTATGCCCCCTTTATTCCCACTTTGCTGAGTGTTTTTATCATAAATGGGTGCTGAACTTTATCAAACGTTTTTTCCACATCTATTGATATGACCATGTGATGTATTACATTTATTGATTTGTGAATATTGTACCATCCTTGCATCCCTGAGATGAATCCCACTTGATCATGGTGTATGACCATTTTAATGTATTACTGGATGCGGTTTGCCAATATTTTGTTGAGGATTTTAGCATCTACGTTCATCAGTGATATTGGCCTGTAGTTTTCTTTCTTTGTTGTATCTTTATCTGGTTTTGGGATTAGGATGATGCTGGCCTCATAAAAACAGTTTGGGAGTCTTCCCTCTTCTTTGATTTATTTGAAAACTCTTGAGAAGGACAGGGGTTAGCTCTACCTTAAATGTTTTGTAAAATTCTCCTGTGAAACTGTCTGGTCCAGGGCTTTTGTGCACCTTGAACTTTTTTATTACTGCTTCAATTTTACCAGCTGTTATAGGTCTGTTCAGGCTTTCTGCTTCTTCTTCATTCTGTTTTGGATTATTATATTTTTCTAGAAATTTGTCCATTTCACCCAGGCTTTCAAATTTCTTGGCAAATAGTTGTTTGTAGTAATTTCTTACAATCCTTTGTATTTCTGTGATATCAGTTTTAATTTCTCCTCTTTCATTTCTGATTTTATTTATTTTCATCCTCTCCCTTTTTTTCTTGATGAGTCTGCTTAAAGGCTTGTCAATTGTGTTTATCTTTTCAAAGAACCAGCTCCTGGATTTATTGATCCTTTGAATTGTTCTTTTAGTCTCTATGTTATTCAGTTCTGCTTTGATCTTGATTTTTTCCTTCCTTCTGCTCACTCTGGGCTTTGTTTGTTGTTGTTCATCCAGTTCTTGTAGATGTTATGTTAGAATGTTTATTTGAAATGTTTCTACCTTTTTCAGGTAGGCCCGTATTGCTATGAACTTCCCTCTCAAGACTGCCTTCACTGTGTCCCATAGGTTTTGGACTGTTGTATGTTCATTTTCATTTGTTTCCAGAAACTTTTTGATTTCTTTGATCTCATTATTGACCCATTCATTGTTTAATGGCATGCTATTCAGTCTTCATGAGTTTGAATGTTTTTGAGTTTATTCCTTGAGGTTGGTTTCTAGTTTTAAGCCCTTGTGGACTGAGAAAATGTTTGATATGATTTCAGTTTTCTTAAATTTGTTGAGGCTTGTTTTGTGTCCTATTACGTGGTCTACCTTTGAAAATGTTCCATGTGCATTTGAAAAGAATGTGTAGCTTGCTTCTTTGGGATGAAAGGTTCTATATATATATCAGTTAGGTCCATTTGATCTAGTGCACTGTTCAGTTCCACAATATCCTTGTTGATATTTTGTTTGGAAGATCTATCCATTGCTGACAGTGGGGCATTAAAATCCCCTACTATAAGTATGTTGCTGTCTATATCTTTCTTAAAGTCCTCCAGGATTTTCCTTACATAATTGGGTGTTCCTATGTTGGGTGCATATAGGTTTACAATGTTTATGTCTTCTTGGTGGATTCTTCTTTTGAGTATTATTAAGTGTCCTTCCATGTCTCTTTTTAGGACCTTTGTTTTGAAGTCTATTTTGTCTGATATAAGTATTGCTACCCCAGCTTTTTTTTCCTGTCCATTTCTTGCAATATATTTTTCCAACCCTTTACTCTCAGTCTGTGTAGGTATTTTGTTCTGAGGTGGGTCTCTTGCAGGCAGCATATGCATGCACGGAGAATTAAACACAATATTAGGGATCTCTTGAAGCCAATCCATGGACCCCAAATTAAGGCCCCTGATAGACGTCTCTATCCTAGAGCAGTAATAGTCATTCACTCAGATGTTCACTGAAAATCTAACAGTCTTTAGAAGCTGTGTCCCACGTTAAGGACACAAAGATGGCATCACAAGCATCTCAAGTAGTTCACAAGCTAATGGGAAACATGTGTCATTACACTGCGATAATTGCTTTAAGATAAAAACACAAGGTGAAGTACAAACTTCAAGAAGGGATGACTTATGAACCTATTATCTCCCCAACTAGAATCAAAGTCCCTTGAAGATAAAATCCTTAAGGGTGGCATCATAATATCCAGTACAGTGGTACACACACATGTACACATAGAGTACACCATTAGTGTTTGTGCAGTGACAGAACAGAGTCAATCCAGTGAGACAAAAGGGCACGACTAGGCACAGTGCCCACTGCCATCACCCACACATAACAGAAGCCTCTGAGAGCCTGCTATGGTCATTCCATCCTGGAAGAGTGAAGCCATGCAAATTATGCCAGCCTAATTTATGGCTGATCTCACCCCGAAATGTTTCAATCTCTGTCTCTTGTGGCAGGAGGTGGAAGAGAAGATATCATAAGATATTGTATTTTATAAGCTCCCAATGCTTTCTTTTCACCAAGAAACACTGTGATCTAATGACATCCCTTCGGAGATTTTCTGTATAGGCTTGGTTCACCTGACCCTACTTCCTTGGTGGTCAATAATCTCTTTTTGTACTCCTCCAGAATGAATACTTTATGGATAGGAGATTAAGACTTTCGAAGGTCAACAACTTGCAGAAAGGAAGTAAAGAAGTAAGTAATTTTAGGTTAGAGATGTGATTTTCTTTACAGGTGCTAAATGGATCGAATGTGGTTTTAACTGGGCTTACTGGCTTATGTTGGAATTCTCCCATGACTTGTCACTGCCTTTACTCTACCTCGGGGATGCTCTTTAGGAAACACTGACAAATATTCGGCAATGGTTTGCAAACACTGCGAAAGCAACACAGGCACTGTATCGTACAGGTTGTTCTCAACATTTTTTTGCCTATTAAAACTCACCAATCACTCCAGTAAAAGCCTGGGTCCCACAATTTTAGAAACAAAAAGTTCACTTTTTATGAGATAGACATTTATAAGTCTACATATAATGTGGTTTTTCTTGTCTTGCTAGAATAGAAATACTAATTTTATTAAATCGTGTCTTTTGTAAAAATCATTGGCATATATCCATTGGATACCAAAGATGTCTCAATGGATAAAAAGATTTTAAAACATAATTTGCAAGAATTATCTAAGTAACAAATCTTATTGTATGTGTTCTTTACGACTTATTCTGCTGGATGCGACACAGCAGCCGCTAACATGACCAGCACACGCCAACGCGCCCTGTAACGTTTGCTAGAGTACCTGGAGAAAACGAAATGAGTAGATTCTTAGAAATTCTGTTCCTGTATTTTTTACATGAACTTTTTCAGGCCATAAATAATGGCACTGCTATTTTGGAGAGCGGGGTTTTATTGCACATTAAAGACAAGCTGGTGGGCAGTGGGAATTCAGAGAAACGAATCCCTGATACAGACAGAGTGGGTCTGGTTTCTGTGCTTCCACACTGGCGCCCCCGCGGCGTCCACCACCTCTAAGCCGCGGTGCTGGGTGTATGCGTCTTTTCCAGCATCGCTGGTATCGAACACTACTGCTCAGGAGCAGAGGTGGGAAACCCAGGGAGAGTGGGCCTCTCGGCACCGACTAGATCAACACGACGCCTCAGGACAGCTTCTTCCCTGCCACTGCTCTCAGGCTTTTGCCGGCAATGCTTCACCTCATGCCTAGGTAGGAAGGGAAAGCCAAAATGCCCCAACTGCAGGCCCAATGGGATCCCACGGGGAACAAGAAGAACTGGCCTCCTAAAAGCTCCGAACCTCGGGGGCCCAGCTCCTGAAAACCAGTGGAGCCAGAGCTGTTCACACAGAGCGCGGTTGAGGGCAGTGAGGTAGGGATGCCTGGCTCCGAGGCTGCGGGGCCTCAGCTGCTCACCGAATGGCCCACCGCCTGTTTCCTCGTGAAGAGGGGCTGGGCTCGATGACTTGCACCTCTGGGAATTCTGCAGTTGTCACATCAGAAGATAACTGACCTGAAGATTTGACATAGTAAAAAACAGTCTTGGAGGGTAAGCAAAAGATTTCTTCCATCGCCTTCACTGGCCCCCACTCCAGAGCCCCTACAACACTGCCCTCCACAGACCCAGTGCACAAAGCAACCCAGGCCTTGAAACGAAGCCGCTGTCCCTAGAGTGGCATCGGGACAGATTCATCCAATTCACTATTCCCAAAGGGCCTATTCCACGATGCCATGGAAGAGTTAGCAGGTGGGAGAGAAGGGAATGACTACAGGCAGAAAATTTTCAGGGGAAAGCTTTGTTAAGGCCCAGGTTTCCCTAACAGTACCTGCTGAACAGAGCATTTAGATTGTTCTCACTCAGGGCAGTTAACTGTTCCAACTGAAACCATTATTATTTCATAACCAAGGCATATTTTTATCCCGGGGCTTGCACCATTAAGTAAGAAACAACGGTGTGAGCAATTCCTCATGCCAACTCAAAATACCTCTGCATGCAAACACTCCAGCACTTAAGACCACAACACCCCCAAGAAAGAAATTGCAGGATGCCTCCTCAGCACATTCCCTAGACAGTTCTGTTATCGATTCAGAGTTCCACAGCTACCTACCGCCACCCCACCATCCCACAGAGCAAATGCTGTTGGTACCTCTCTGCAGGCATGCGCAACTTCGCTGATGATTTCTCCTATTTCCTTTTCCTCTCTATCCAACGCCTGCGCCCCACGTTCCAAAGTGAAACTCTCTTGGTTAATCTAAATTTGCTTGGTCTCAGGCAGGAATAATCCCTCCACCCACTGCTTTTCCTTTTTCTTTCTTTTTTTTCTTTTTTGACAGCAAGTCCAAGAAAAGCAGAGGAACTACTTTATACTTGCATAGAGCTTTCTTTGATTTGCAAACCACCCACACATCTATGATCTCATCCAGCCTCATAACAACCCAGTGAGGTAAACCTGCTCCCCCCAAATGAGGCACACCTACCACACAGGACTGTTCTGGCCATGGCACATAGTGCTAGCACCCGGGCATTAGACATTGCAAACGTCTCACTCATTTTCTTAGTGAGAAACTGATAATCAGAGGCTGGACGGTTGGTTCCAGGCAACTAGGCCTCTAGGGATCTAGAGCAAGCTGGGAAGGTGAAACACTTAATGCAGGGTTCTTTTTCTTTAAAAAAAAAAAAAGATTTTATTTATTTATTTTTAGAGAAGGGAAGGGAGGGAGAGAGGGAAAGAAACATTGATCGGCTACCTCTTGAACACGCCCCAACCAGGGACCGAACCTGCAACCCAGGCATGTGCCCTGACCAGGAATTGAACCAGCAACCTTTTGCTTTGTGGATGACGCTCAACAAACGGAGCCACACCAGTCAGGGCCTAGCGCAGGATTCTTCATACCACACGTCAATATAGGCCCTAATTGTTTAAAACTTGACAAGTACACATTTCCATGTGGGCTTAGCCACACTGATAGGAAGGGAGCCCAAAGTCTCGATTCTGGTCCCAGTTCTCTCTGCTGCCTCTGTACTCAGAGCACTGGTTCTCTGGGCCTTTGTGTCGCCTTCTCCAGAATGAAGACAGACTCACTTTTTTTTTTTTTTTTTTTTGAGACCAAACAATGAAATGTCGAGCTTCCAGATGAAAGGCTCCATTACAAGCACCACATATCATTTAATTACACTGCTGCTCCAGTTATCTGCTTCCCAGCTCCTAACTCCCACTGGGCGGATTCTGAAACCACATAGGAGACTATGTCAAGAGGGGAGAACAGGAGAAACATTCTCTCCCTGAACCTTCTTAAATGGAAGAGAGAACCAAAATGAAAAGAAAGGCCCATTTTCCAAGGAGGGGACTGGGGCAATGATCTTTCCGTTAGGCGGACCTGCATAAGAATCTATAGATTATTTAACGCCGGGGGTGGCTGTGCAGTGAAATAAAGGAATCTTTGTGCAATGCCAGCCACAGTTCCCTCAGTCCTTCCCCACAGTCAGGCAGTTAACCCAACTCTTTAAATCATCAAGCTCTAATGTACCCCATCTGTGCACCGGTTGTAGCCAATGAAACTGAAGCCTTTGCTGACTTTGGCCTGGATTTATGAATGAGCCTTTCTGCCCCAAAAGGGGCAGGAAAAAAGAACATGAGGCCAACGAGGTCTCTTTTGCTCATCACCTCTCTTCTCCCAAAGCTCAGGCTCTATCTGTCCATTTATTTGATCATTCACCTTGCCATGGGTCTTTGTATCTCTGACCTGGGGATACCAAGCTAAAAGAAAATGGCCCCAGGTGGGAAAAGACGCGTAGAGCTCCCGGGAGACAGGAAGGTGAAGAAAAAGGGCTGCTCTTGGCTGGGGCACAGCAGCCTGCAATTCCCCTATCAGTATATTCAGTTCCAAGTGGTTGGAACATAAAGCAGGGAACTGGCAGGAGACGTAACTCAAAAGGTAGGCTCTGCCAGACTATCCAAGTCCCTGGACACCAGGCCAGAGATAAGACATAACTTTGAAGGCCACTACCATTTCCACATATTCACTTTAGCCCACCTTACAAGACCCACTTCTTCCAGAAATCCTTGAAGATGCTCAAAGTAATTGCTCTCTCTTCTCTGGGCCTCCAATTTGAATTCTTGGACAACATTTCTAAGTCTCAGCTTCTCCATCTACATAAAATATGACTAATATTACCTACCTTAAAGGCTTCTTATGAGGGTTGAGACAACAGTTAAAGTGTCAAGTAGCAGTTTTTAGTACAGAGAAGGTGCTAAAATTTTACGGGTACCTCAACTTCTTATGCTACAGAGCACTTCTTCTTGGCATTAAAAAAATGTCTTGGCTTCCCCTTTCTCTGGAGGTTTTCAGAAAAAGGACAACTCACATTCCCCTCCAAGCTTGCAGGCACTCTTCCAAAGCAAAGAGGACTGATTCCTGTCTCCCTCACTGACACGGCCTCCCCACATCCGAACTTCCAGACTCAAGGGGTTCCCAAGAGGTCCACGGAATCTGAGACAAGATGAGTTAGGTGACAGAGAAGGAAACTGGAGGCTGTGTAGGCATAAACGGCATAAAGGAGAATAACTGGCAGAGAGAAGGGAACGTGGGCCAGGGGCCAGGACTCCAAGGGCTCCAGGGTTCAAGCTCTATGGTAACCCTAGACCCTGGAAGAGGCCTCGGAGGAGGAGGTCCATCCGCAATCATGGTTTAAGAATCCCCACCACCCCGCTGTAGTTGTTCGGGCAGCCTCTCCCCCTTCCTGCCAATTCAGCCAGCTGGACGGGGCTGTTCTAGAACTGTTGACCCTTCATCCCGTTCTGGCTGGGGCTACCAAGACAGAGGCAGGGAAGGTGATGCCACCTTTTCTAGTAGTCCTTTTTTTTCTTTCTTTCTTTTTTTTCAACTTAGTCTGAGTCTGCATAAAGGTTGGTTTGTTTCTTTTTCTTTCTTTCTTTCTTTTTTTTTTTTTTTTTACTTTAATGGCATGTAGTCCAGGTTCTAAGGAAGGAGGTTTTTTAAAGGGAAAAGTCCCCCATGATCTGTTTCTCCTTTTCTCGCAGCCTAGTAAAACCTGTTTCTCCTCCCCTGGGGATTCAGGGCCAGAAGGGAAGCAGTTCCCCTGAGAAGGTTGCCTGAAGGAGTCAGTTCCTGAATCGCTCAGCTGAGATGTTGGGTTTATTTATTTATTAATAATCCCCTCACCCTCAGCCCTACTTTAGAAAGCAGCTGCCAAGGCTCCCCGGGAAAACAGGATTCCATTTTTTTCTTCTGACTGGGATCAAACGCCATGCCATGTCACCTTACATTAAAAGCCCCAAAGGTCCCCACAGGCCAGCGAGTCAGTTCTTCTCCAAGTCACTTAAGGTCTTCCCCCCAAGTCAACAGTCCCATGACCTTCCCAGGGGCCTGGAAGGCAAACCCCTTCATCTCAGCTAAAAGGTCCTGCGACAAGACACCCCGGTCCCATCCACATTCTTGGCGCTCACTGTCCAGGCTGGCGGCACTCTGGACGGTGCCCAGCTGCCAACCTCAGCGCCTCCCCTCCGGCCTACCTGCAGCCCGCAGGGATGACACCTAGTTTCAAAAATAACAAAACTCAGTTCTTCCTCAGTTGCATGAGACAGCCCTATGGGCCAGCACTCCCCGCAGAGAAGATGGAGTACAAATATCCCAGGCTCTTTGTGAGAGTTCGTAAGCCTTTGCAACCCTGGGGACAGGAAGTGCCTCCCACTCCCACCCCGACCCTCGGGGAAGGTGAGAAAGGCCTGTAAGGAACGTGTACCTTGGAAATGAGTTCATCGTGATTGGCCAAGTGGGCCCTGCAGTGAATGCAACTGTAGGTCCGGTGGCAGGAGGGCAGATACGCCTGAAAAGTCTTGGATCTTGTCATCTTCACCATTGGCGCCGTGGAGTGTGGGGCGAACTCTGGGGCGGCCCACGAGGCACTCCCACAGGATGGGTCGCAGGGGAAACACCGGAAGACACAGGTAAAGGCCGTGGTTTGGCAGGGGGTGGGTGTGGGGCAGGCTCCACACACTGGTGATGTCTTCAGAGGAAGGACCCTCCAGCCGGGGTCTGGGGCCGGTTCTCAGCAGCCTGCAGTGAAAGAGAAGGGGGACAGGATCAGCTGATGGAGCCAGACTTCCTGCAAAGCAAGCAGAGGCCAACTGTCACCAGGAGGGTAACATTTACAGGACAAAATGACCACCCTCTTTCTTGCATGGTGTCAAGATGCCTGATGAAAGAGAAAGAAACCAACCACTGAAGATCCCAGAATCGCTGCTTTTCTAGAGTTGGAGGTTTGGCGTTCTAGCCGTCCCTGGGCACCTTCCACCAACATCCGCAAACTGGCATGTTCACCATTCTAGGGAGCCCCGGAAAAGGCTGGGCTTGAAGATGTGCTACCTACAGCCCCTGGGAGAAGACCAAGGGCCCCCCTCTCTTGAGCCAAGTATGATAAATAGTTAGAGTAAAAGGAGGAATTCAGTCTCTAGAGAGTCACTACATCAACAGTCACATATGGATTTCTCATCCATTTCCAGATGCCAAGAATCCTCCAACACTTGAAACCCACACTTGCAGGGACAACAAACCCCATACCACCCTTTGCTTACGGACTAAGCACGGGATACAAAGGATCAAGGTCCCTCATGGCTAGCCCACTTTTGGGAGAGAAGTAACTTCCTTTGCCATATCTTGCTCAGAAGCACATGTACTTTTTTTTTTTTTTAACTCAAGGGAATAAATAAAACCAATGAAATAGACCTCAGCACCTAAAATTCACGATGACAGTGAATTTTACCAGAACTCCCCAACCCTCAAACTTCTTGTTACCTGTCCCACAGCACCAGGTATCTCCTACCAGTACGCCAGCACTTTTATTCTACTGGGGCCCCAGGACGTTGAGATGGTGGGGTGGCTCCGAGGGTGCATCCAAAGGAAGGTCTGAGGGCCCCTGGCCTAGACCCCACTCTGCTCTCAGGCTCACTTCTTGCCTCTTCCTGAAGCTTCATTACCGGGGACGGTGCTCCCACTTGCCTCCTTCCACGGAGAGCCCCCCGTGTTGGTTAGCACCTGTGTCATGCTTTGAAGATAAAATTATTTAGAGACACCGGGGAAGAAGACAAACAAAACTAATCATCCTGCTGGACTATGTCTGGGATCCATCTGGGTGTGTCTAGAGAGAGTCCGCAAGTCACGCCTCTCCTTTCCCTCAAACCTCACTGGGCTGCAGTCTTCCAGAGGAAGGCCGCCTCCTCGCTGATGTCGCCCCCCCCACAGCAGGGCACGACCCCTTTTCCCGTGCGTCCCTTGTGCGCCCCTGAGGCAAGCAGGCCCCCCACGCGTGAGATGGCCAACTGTTGAAGGAAGTCAGACCTGTAGGGGCCTGGGCATAAGGTCTTCCCTGCACAGTCTATTTTTAAAGGTGTGAAATCAGGTTAAACTGGATTTTATAGAAACACTTGGAGAATATGGAGGTGAGAACTGACTGACCCAGTGTTAGGCCTGGACGTAACCAGAGATGAGGCAGGAAGATACACGAGCCTTGGGTCCAGAGCCCCTTCATCTCACCCTGGGCACATTCTAGGGGTGGGTAAAACCTACGCCCCCGGTAGACCAATGCTCTGTTCACCGCTGACTGCAGGTGGCAGAAAGAGCCAAGGACCCGACTCGGAGCACTCGGTGTCCTGAAGTGTGCTTGAACTTTCCGATACTCCTACTCCACTCTCAGGAAGAGCAGGATCTCCAGGAAAGGAAGGGGCAGCAGAGCAAAGGGAGGGAACAGAAAAGACAGGCGGGGCGGGGGTGGGGGGGTGAGCAGGAGGTTTGCCCAAGGCCAGCCGCGTCTGAAGCCCACGGCCTTAGCTGCCCGGTGGGGAGCACGAGGAGTGCTGGCCCCCTCCGGTCTTAGACAAACACTGAGGGATGAAAAGGAAACAATGAGCCCTGGCTGCCAGTCTGGGTTTACCGAGCAGCCACAGAGTCTGTTTCCTTATACATGCAGCCGACTTCGAAATTATGCATTTCCTTAGCGTAGAATTATTTCTTCTGTCACTTTTTTGTAGGAACCCCCCCCAAAAGGGTCGTAGGCAGGGTTTCTAGTTTTGCTCCACTTCAAATCCGAATCCCAAAACTTATTCAAAGCTACATTATGAGCACCAAGCATTTATACAGTCTGTACTAAAGGTATGTCCCATACAAACACATACCCCCCCCCCCACATTCAATGCACACCACAGCTCTGAACTTAAAAAGACAAGAGAAAAATTAACCACATGAGCAATATCCCAAGCTGCCTGGTGCTAGAAAAAGCCCTGGAGCGCCTGGGCAGCAGGCGCTGGTCCCTGCTGCCCCACAGTCACCGTCTTCTCACTCCTTCATAGGAATGCCCAAGCACGCGAAAGCTGACTCCTGCCGTGGCCGGGGAGCTCAGCTGGTGAGAGCATCGTCCCCATGTGCCAGGCTGTGGGTTTGATCCCCAGGCAGGACACATACAAGAATCAACCAATGAGTGCTTGAGAAAGTGGAACAACAAATCAATGTTTCTCTTTCTCTCCCCCACTTCCTCTCTAAAAAAAATTTTTTTAAAAAGGCAAAGCCAACTCCTTCCCTAAGAGGAAAGTGTCTTGCTGAAATATGAATCTTGTTCAATAGGTACAGGGCAGGCTAGAAGGAAAGAGGCGGTGAGGGTGAAAAGCAAGGGGAAGCAAGGTTAAGAAAGGGTCCTTGTGCTTGGGAAGAAAGAAGGGTAGCCTGAGAGAGAGAAAAACAGATGACAGCTAGGAATGAGAAAATAATCCCCTGTTATTATCTCTTTCCCTCTTGGGGGGAGATTTTTAAAGCTGCTTCTTTGAGTCAGTTTGTAGGAAGGAAGATAAAACAGATTAGTTTTTTTAAGGGAGAGACTGAGGGTATGGGGCTACAGAACTCACATTTTAATTTTTAAAACTTGATACCTATTAATGGGGCTACAGGCTCCATGGCACTTGGTAAGTCCAAGTCCTTGAGCATACTGTGAAATCCAAATTGATTTCCAATAATAATCAAATGAGCTCAATATTCAAAAGCCTCAGGGCACATGTACAAATTAAACACCATTTTAAGTGAGGTGATAATCCATCACGGCGGAAATTAGAGGAAGATTTGCTACCACCCCCAGCTGATTCCTGCTGATCAGCGAGGAAAGAAAATATGTGAACTATTATGATTAAAAACAAAGACCTCAGATGCACCACTTTGAGAGCCAGATGCATAGAGAGCACACACTAAAACCGGCTGGCGCACTTGACAGGCAGGCCTGCTTCCCAAGGAGCCACCACTGCAGCTGGGACTCCACACAGAACCTTCTGCGTGTGCCAGGACAGAGGGGTGAGAGGGATGGATTCTTCAGGGAAGTCATGAAGGAACTCGATGAATGAGGTGGGAAGCTAAGCTAGGCTGTACCGACACGCACACGGCCGCAGAACTGAGAAGGTGGAACTCCCTAGGGGAAGCCACACCTCCAGCTGCAGGACCGGACTGGACCATCCCCAGGTGTGCTGTGGTTTCTGTGGGGTGCTTTGGTAGAGGGTAGGCAAAGGCTGCCTGGAAAAGAAGAGGGCTCTGGAATCACAAACCAGTTCTTCTCCTTTCTAGCTGAGTGATTTTGGGCAAGTTATTCAACCACTCTGACCCTCAGCTTCCTCATCTCTAATAATACCAACCTACATAGGGTTGTGAGGATAAAATGAGATGATGGTTAAGTACCCATACACAGGGCTGGCACACAGCCCTGGCCGGCCCATAAGCCTCCTTTGCCTTAAATCCACCTTCCGCATGTCAGCCAACATTGTCTAGTTAAAGAGCAGACTTGACCATGCCATCACTCTCGTGGCTTTCGGAAAGACAATACAGGGCGTAAGACAAGACAGGTTCTGGAACCAGACTTGGATATTTCAAATCCGAGTTCTATCATTTACTAGCCGTGTGACCTTTAACAAGTTACTTAACCTCTCTGGACCTCACCTCATCAAGAAATAGGAATGTCTGCTCTGGCTGGTGTGGCTCAACAGATTGAGCAATGGCCTGTGAACCAAAGGGCCACTGGTTCGATTCCCAGTCAGGGCACATGCCTGGGATGCGGACCAGGTCCCCAATAGGGGGCGTGTGAGAGGCGACTGCACATTGATGTTTCTCTCCCTGCCTTTCTCCCTCCCTTCCCCTCTGTCTAAAAATAAATAAATAAAATCTTTAAAAAGTTAAAAAATAAACTGGAGCAAAGTTATAAAAAAAAGGAATATCTTATTCATAGGACTTTTGTGACAATCAACTAATCTAATACATATAAAGTACTTAGCATGTGCACCCGGCATGTAGTTAAGCAACAATACATTCTAAGTGTGTATTACCATTGACAACCACCTACCACTGATGCCTATAAATGGCTTCAGACTCATCTCTACCTTCCACTATCTATCTACCTTCCATAATCTATCTTCCACTTCTGTACTGACATTTAAGGGTCAACCATGTGTCAGGAACTCTCCTAAGTGCTGGCAACCAAACTCTTCATAACCCCTCCTAATACACCACCCTTGCATTTCACCCTTGCAAGTTTTGTCGATGCCCTTCCCTCAGCCTGACACACCCTTCCCACCACTGTTCACCAGGCCCTACTGGTCCATTAAGACTGAGCTCAAATGTCAACTCAACATTGGGCTTACTGGCCCCTCCTCTGTGCCCACCTCTATCTAACACTTGCCCTACTGAAACTGCAATGATCCTTTCCTGCCTCTGTTTCCTCTACTAGACGGAGCTCCAAGAGCAGGGACCACGTTTTAGTCATCTTTGTAGTCCTTGAACTCAGCAGCGCAGGGCACATGGTAGAGGCCATCACTGACCTAAACTCCCTCCGCTTTGCAGTGGGCTACCGACAAGACCAGTCCACCCACCCGTGTGGGCAGCAGACGGGACTGGGGCCCCTCCCTTCTCCCAAGCAATGGGACAGGAGCCAGTTACACTGGGTCCCCAGGCTCCATAAAACTTTACTCTTCCCCAACATTCCTCAGCTCAGATCCTGTGCTGAGATGCCCAGAACTATGGTTCTACTGGGCTATAGGTGAATTTTAAATCTTATAAAGACCTGCCATTGGCATCCATGCCCATTCTTTGCATTTGCAGAGTCTAAGTGAGATACTTAAATAGACAGATAGATAGCTGTTGGATTAGAACTTAACCATTTTCCAACTTTTCCATCTGTTACTTATCTACTGTTACTACTGTATAGGAACTCCTAGACACCCTGAAAAAGGCCTGCAGGACAGGAGAGTAGGCTCATGACTGCGCGGCCCTTTTCTGTTCCACCATCAGTGAGGAAAGAGAGAAGCCCTGATTGGAGGGAATAAACAGGTGACAGCAGTGGAAAGGGAGCAGACTAACCATTTCTGGAACTGGGAAACAGAATGGCTATGGGAGGTCTTTATCCCGGGAGGACTGACCTCCTTGCCCATTCCTAATCTCACCAGAATCCTGAACCCAGGCCGGTCTCCCCGGGCTGCCAAATAAGGGGAGCGGGGGGCAGTATGGTCCAATGGTGAGCCCAGGGTTTAGAGCAGATGGACTGGGGTTCAGTCTTGGCTCTTCTCACTTGCTGCATCACCATTAGGCAAGCTGCCTAACAGGGACTAACAAAAGAGCCTGCCTCATGGGGAAGACGAAAGAACTGGGTGACATAATCCAAGTGAAGCGTTCCGCACAGCACCTGGCACATGGCGAGTACTCAGTCACCCTGATTAGCCATGATCATCCTTACCAGCAAGCATGAGAGAGCGCAGAAGCCTTTTACTCACACGACGCACACAGAGCAGTGTTCCTGCCTCTGAGGCTGACTCACGGTGGTTACGGGGTTAGGACCTAAATTAATCCACTTAAAGGGACACTGGGGTTTAAGTAGGTTTTTGTGGCTTAGCTGGGGATCTGAAATTTTTGCTATGTCACTCCAAACAACAGACCACTCCATCACTTAGTGCAGAGGAAAAGTTACCTCCACGGTCTGCATTGACTCTACTAATCCCAGGACGTAACTATCAATACCAGTGAGAGCTTGACTGAGATGCTCCCATTAAAACTGCCATGAAGCTGTTGTGCAAGATACGCAGGAAAATCGAGGTCATCGTGTTTCACAGTTACCCTCTTTATAGCACTGGACCCAGGTGGTACTTCAAATCCATCCAGTTGATAATCGAAACCAGCTTGGACATTCAAGAAACCACTCTCTTTCATAAACAAACCCAACCATTCATCTCTATCCTGGATACTGGACCTAGTCTTGGTTTCAGGGGAATTATCTGTCAGATGACAATCCTACGTGATCTGTAGGATTCCTTCAGCTTTTCAAGTCCTGATTTCATGTGGGAATGATGTCTCCGCCAGCCGAATGCTGCCCCCAGGGCAGAGCATCCATCCACCAGCCTTCAGTCTGTTACGACCTTGATTTCTGCGAAGTCACAGAACACGCCAGTCTCACAGAGTCCAGTCAGAGGTGGCTGCAGGACTGTGTCTTCACGACATCTGTTTCTACAGCAATGTATTTACCCACATGGCCCTTAGTTCAGCACTGTGCCCGGGGAGGCCCCCAAGGGAGGTTTGCATCTGTTTGAACATCTGTAGAGAGAAAAGGCAGTTCCCTTTGACAATCCTGAAACTTGCATGGAATTTACTAGATATTAGATAGAAATAGCTGTTGGTAGCTGGCTATGAAGAGACCAGATATCTCTTTGGGTTGTTTCTACAATTTCAATAAAAAATAATGTAAAAAGCCCAGATTATCTGTCTGAGGATAGGTTACCAAAGACACTTGACTAAAGTTCTTGCTGGTTTCCTTCTTCTTCTTATACAACTTCCAGCTCCAAAAAGGATTTAAAGTGGCTTATAAAAATATTAACAATACAATCCTATTAAAATAGTTTAAGAAATTAGGAGGAATAAAAGAAAAAAGAGATGCTAGGACATAGAAATGTATGCTGTTAAGTTGCTAAATATTTACTGAATTTCTGTTGCAAATTTGGCTTTGAGTTCCCCAGTAACCAAGGCAAAAAAGGAAATAGCAGTTAATATGGTTTTTATTTCCTAGAAGATAAAAGAATCTTGGCTGTTCAGATTTTCTGAGAGACATTCTCCTGCAAGCGGTCACAGGAGACAATGAATAACCCAGTGGACGAGATCCCCAGCCCATCCCAGAAGTTCCTACATGTAACCCTCTGACAAGACTGTCCCTCCATGAAAACAGACAGCGTAACAAACACCAAAGGGAAATGCAGTAAAAAGGATTCTACACCAGGTCAAATCAGGGCAGCTTAAGAACATGGCTTTCTGATGGTCTGGCTGGATCCAGCGATGCAGACTTTCGGAGGAATGGAAGAGCTACAGAGCCTTCTGGCAACGCTCCATGAACACCATTTATCACAACCAGGCTTTTGAATAACTAAAATGTGGGCAGCTTCCAACATGCCACGTCCAAACACTAATTAATACTTTTAAACGCTAACGCGATTTGGCCCCGGTGCTGCATCCAGCTCCCTTGTGGGCTGCTTTTCCCTGAAACTCTCCCTTGCCCACTTCTCCCACCTCCCCGACTGAGCCTCAGGCTCCTGGGCTGCTCCCCTCACCGCCCCCCTCCTCGGAGGCGCCCCCTCGGAGCGCCTCCCTGACTGCACTCTCACCCACACACTCCAGTCTTCCAACCCTCTGCCTCCTGCCCCTGAAACCTGGGTCCCTTTCAAAAGGATGCCTCTATCTGGCTCCCAGGGTGGCATTTCAATGAAACTCATCCAACGTGAAAATCATCTTTCTCTGTCCCATGGGGCCCCCATCACCTTAACCCCAATTCTATGCCTTCCTCCTGCAGGCCCAGTTGTCCAAGCAGAAAACACCTTGTCTTGTCTCTTCCTTCTTTGTCATACTGTCTGTCCCCTAGACAGGGGTCCTGCCTGCCTCTGATATCCACCCTCCCGCTGCCATCCTCACAGTCACGGCCAGCAGCACTGGGGGTGCCCTAGCCTCTCTCATCCTCAACTACTGCAACTGCTTCCGAACTGGACTCCCTGACTCAGCGCTTACCTCTCCAGCCCGTTCTAGAATTCTATTTATACAACACAATCTGATCACATCTCTCTCAAGTTTCAAAATCTCCACAGAGGTTTCCCAGCAGCCTACAGGACAAAGCCCAACACCTCAGGTGGCACCAAGAACCTGGTGGCTTATCTTCTCATCACCTTCCCACCTCGCTCCAAACCTGTTTTCCCAGCAGACCAAGCTCGCTCCCTGCCTTTGCTCAGTGGTTTCAGCCTTTCCTCAATGCCTTAACCCATCTGCTCTGCTGACAAATGCCTGCTCATCCCTTCACCTGCAGCACCACGAGACCCTAAGCAGGGCCGGTAGCCTTCTTTCTCCAGCACGCAAAACAGGAATGGCCTTGATCATACAGTTTGTGTGTCTGTCTCCCCACCATACTGGGAACTTTCTGAAGTCACAGGTCTAGTCTTTACCGCCCCTCCACGGTTTCCCCAGGACTCCTGGTGTTTAAAACATTGGAGAGTCTTGCTATGTGTTAACTGAGTAAAATGAATGACCATCATGAAACTGTGCGGCCCTATAATGCTGGTATATTTTTTCACTGACTGATTTGAGAAGGACATAGAGATACATCAATTTGTTGTTCCACTTACTGACACATTCATTGGTGGATTCTTGTATGTGCCCTGACCAGGACCGAACCCACAACCTTGGCGTACCTGGACAACGCTCTCACCAACTGAGCTACCCGGACAGGGTTAAGGCGGATATTTTTAAAATCTCCTTACTTACTTTGCCACTATCCAGGACATTTAAAATATCTAATTCTGGACATGACATGGGATTCACATACCATTTATGCTCCACCAAAGTTAAAAAGGCAGCAAACTCTTGTGACATCAACTCACTTGGGCTGGCAGAAGGCGTCTAACTCTCAGTGCTGAGGAACCACATCTCTGATAAGCCACTCACACGAACCTCAGATGGCTTGACCTCAGTGTTGTCTGACAGTAAAAACTCTTCCCTTTCTGCCTCCCCTGGCCCTTCACAGCGTCCCTACGCCCCACCTAGGGCAGCTTCCCCAGGGGCCCTCCCCAGGCTGGCACTGACTTCTGGCCCCCTGGGGAAACCCTCAGGCTGCCAGCCCAGGAACCCTCTTCCTCCCAGGGTGGTCCCCACAAACCGCTAGGGCAAGCCGAGCTGCTGCGCTCAACAGCTGAGTTAGAGAAGAATGAAGTGTCAGACTTGGTTCAAGCCAAGAAGGAAAGGGGTCCCTGACAACTGCCTCTCCTCCACTGTGACAAAGGCCAGCTCTGCCCTTTTCTTCCAACCCCAGAAGCCGCCACTCTCAGCATCAGTCCTGCGTTTTGCACCTGGCGGTGCTCAAAGATAATAATCCTGGCTGAAACAAAAGGAATACATTTTCCCGGAGATCTGGGGACCCAGAGAGGGATTGCATCCATTCCTCTGACCCCTTGAACTATAATGTAAAACAGCCACTTAGAAGACCCATCAAGGAAACAACATCTTGGAAAACAGGGTAAGAGATGGGACCGATCTTGAGAAGTTACTTCACGAGGGACCCCTCCCCTAGACTCCTCCAACCCACGTTGAGGCAAGCTCCCTATTCCATGTGCACGGCTCTTCTCACAGTTGTAGCTTTATTTTTATTGAGGTTAATTATTTGATTGTCATCTGTGTCTCACATTCAAATATTATTTACTAAATAAATGAATTTCCTTTGGACTACGGGCACTGCGTGACCTTGATTTTTCTCTAACTGCTGCTCCCCCAGGGCACAGCTGGGGCCCCAATTAGTTACAAACCATGCATCCCAAATCTGCCAATACAAGGTCATTGTTCAGCTGTCAGCATGCCTTTGGCTTCCAAATAAATCCACAACTGTAGGCTCTGTGGCTGGGCTCCCTGCCTTTCCGCAACTGGAATTTGGAAATTAAACTTAAAACTCAAGAGAAAGAAAGGGCAGGGTACTTTCAAAAAAGAATGCCGGCGTGCCTGAAGTTCCAGCCTTCACCAGGACAAAGAGGGAAGCGTTTCGTCCTAGGAATTCTTAAGGTGTTATCTAGAGTTGCCATTGCTTGAACGAGAGGAAACAGAGGAGGGCAGGAGAGGAAGACGGATCTAGAGCAAATTTCTGGATTTCTCCTGCTATGGGAATGGCAGATAGATTTTCATAGGAATTACGGCCTCGTTCCCTTTCCAGCCTGGCACATCAAGGGGAGACGTGCGCGTTGCCAGTGCGGCGTTCTCATGCAGTTGGAGAGACCTCCCCAAAGCTGGCTGTTTATGGGTCAGTCTTCCCACCAGATTGATCCAGTCCTGGCCAGAGACCAGGACTGGTTAATCATCACTCAGACGTAGCCCAAAGTCTGGCTGGCAGTAGGGGCGCCAAAAAGCCTTGGTGGGGAAGGAGGGAAGGAGGCAGGGAGGAGTCGCCCGAGGCCCCCCAGCGACAGTCAGTAAGCCTCCAGGGCTCTGTAATTTATTACTTCCCCGTTACGGGCCCAGGGAGGGCTGTGCATTAGCTCAGTTAATCCTCACAACCCAGGGGGGCAGGCACTGCCACGATGCCCTGCTTTAAAATCAACATTTGAATCCTGAGATCCCCCCCTCCTAGCCCCCCACTACCCCCCATGGATCCTTCACCTTAAACAAGCCAGAGCCAGGTCTGACTTGCGCGACCGTGCTCCTGGAGCCCTCTAGCAGAACATCTCCCAGACGGAGAGTCCGAGTCATTATGTGCAAAACAAAGATGTTAAGTTCTCTTAAAACATCCTCAGCCTCTCAGGGTTGGCTCTTAATTGCAGAAACCTGAGAAAACAAATGAGAGGCGGGGATAACCCGCACTGGAAGGCGGGTCAACAGACTAGGTCCAGGAAAAGGCTGGCCTTCAGGGTCTTCCCGCTAATGGGATAGTGGGCTTCAAGGCTGCGGCCGTGTGCGGGGATACTTTTTTCCCTCAAACCCTGAAGGAAACAAATTAAGAACCACGTAAGCAAAACTAATCAACACCCCTATTTATGTTTATATAATACGTGTTTATACCACTAATACAGCAACTACTGAAAGATTTCATTTCTATCTTATGGTCCACCTGGCAGTGGTGGGTCAACTTAGGGAGGGATCCCCAAGAGACAGGGACTAAAGAAGTAAAAGATAAAGGGGAGGTAAAGACAATGGATGACACACACAGGAGTCATACCAATACAAGAAAAGAGAAGGAAATGGCAAAAATAGAGAGTAAGGGAAAGGAGGCCAAAGGTCAAAGATATTAAGTGGCTGCTTTCTGCCAGGGAGATCGACCACCTGACCTCAGTGATTTCCAGACCCCAGGCATGTGTGGGATAGGCTGCATTAGGAAAAACCTGGGAAACACTTCTTTTGATTATTAAATGCCTGCTTTTGTTAATTCCCCATCCTGAACATCCTGAACGTTCTGACTGTGTGCACCTTTGGCTGGGCTGGGAATTCTGCAGCGATACCCCAGAATTCTCTTTCCGCAGCTCCTGGGCCCCCTGCACATTCCTGCCGCACTGCCTCTCATGTTCGTACCTCTGTGGCTTTGCACACCCTGTCCTCCCCGCAGTGTGGCTACATGTTCGAATCCTATTCATTCTTCACAGCCCATCTTCCAAACGCCTACCCTTCCCTCTGTAGCTCTGGGGTGACTTTAAACTCCGCCTTGCACTCTGGGTTTAACGAACGCATAGGTCTTAACTGCTCTGAGGAACAGGGGCCATACCTTAACTCATCCTTATCTCCCAAAGGCCTTATTATCGGTTGAATAATTATCACTCAGAAAAACATAAAACAAAGTCCAAGGCTGAGTTTCAGCCCCAGGCCAAGGTTCCCTCTTCTCTCACTCGAATTAGAAATCAAAATTTCCCTGACTCAGGCGTCCCGGCCTGTGCTCTCTTGCCCCAGGTGCTCCCAGCGGAGCACCATGGGAAAACAAAACAAAATCAGTATTTCCTATAAATAAATTTCGCATCAGATAAAATAAAGCCACTTTCTTCAGTTGACCCAAACTCAGCCACTGTTCACACCCAGAAGACCTGTCTGAGCCTCAGTGGCACCTCTGCCCTCTGATTATCAAGCCTTCCTTCCTTTCTAGACAGGAGAACTCCAAATACCAGAGGGTATTTTCATTCTGAGCTGGCAATCTGGTTTCAGATCAAAGCCACGAAGTCTGGACACACCACATTCTCAAGACCACAGGGGAGGGCTGGGCCCTGTAGCTCAGGAGACGGGGAAGCACAGAATGGCTGACTCAACCAGGGAGCAGGCATGGGGGTGGCAAGGTAGCACCTCCCTGGCACAGTGCGCCTCTGGCCCATCACAGAGAGGAAGGGGGCTCTGACGAGTATTGAGACGTTATGGATTATTTAGGGTTTTGGTCAGGAGTTGGTATTTTTCCAGAACGCGCAGGAGTAGAAAGAGCCCTGGGCCTAAAAAAGAAACGGTAGGGATTATAGTCTGTGCTTTGCCCTAATTAGTTCGGTATCTTCAGTAAGTCCGTTTTTTTTTTTTTCCTGTTTGAGCCTCAATGTTTATATCTCTAAAATGTAACACCTAAAATAGACTTTAACACCCAATCCAGCATACATCTAATGAAGAGAAAGTTATGAATCACTAACTTGAAATTAGAGAAAATAAAAATTACAAGGATAACACCAGAAAAAGGTAGGATGCAGGGCCCCAGAGTGACTAAATTCAAGCCACAAATTTGGCTTTGCGCTTTCTGGCAGCCAAAGCAAAAAGAGAAACATGATCAATTACAAACTTCCAATCTTCCAGTTCCTCACAAGAGGCAACGAAGCTTTTCCTGGAACTTGATTCTGAAAGAAATTTCTCCAATTAACTTTTTAAAGGGGGTATTAAGTTGCAGCTTAAGTTTTCAACAGTATAAACCCTTATAAGAAATGCAGTATCAAGTTATACACAGCACCTCAGACTGTGCCCCTCCATGAAAGCAAACAGCAGGACACCTCGACACAGTGAACACAGCGCTGGAGGGGCTGAGAGGTGCCCCACCTTAACCCAAGGATAAAACTAAGAATGGCCAGAGGAACGACTAGAGGACGTTTCCTTTCAAAAACTTCTGTACATGTATTACTTCTTCCATATGGGTCTTTATTTAGAGTCGTGCATTTTAAAATTCCCTTCCAGCTCTGATAGAGTCTAGGCGGTGTTTTTAGTCTTCACTTACTTGCACGCTAATCTGAGATTTTGCAGATGAAAAAGGGTTTCTCCGGAAAGTAACCTCACAGGGTGATCTCATCATAAATTCCTAACAGGTCATGCATGGTAGGTAGTCACACTCCAGACATAAAACTTTTCTAGTGTAAGGTTTATCTTTGCCTTAAGCAAGCCCTGACCATTGTTCTTGAGCATCCAGGTTAACATACTTTTGAAATAACCACCCTCAACAGGGCGCATAATCTTGTTAACTACCCTGTAATCCAACCCCAGCCCTGCTTCCTCCCAACTTCATGTAACCTTCCTTACTCTGGCTCAAAGAAACTCTTACAAAAGTTTTCTACGGACTTGCACATTCTTACACTGATGATCTGGTAGGTTTCACCTGTTACTGCCCATTCCCGAATCAGTGGATTGGGAATTCCTGCTGGTCACGGAGAGGGGGGCATCTAACTGTGAATGTCAGCGTTGTCACTAATAGCTGACACCAAGCGCTCATGTGACAGGTTCTGAGCCTGGTTTCCATGCATTCTCTCGTTTAATCTTCCCATCAACCCTGTGTGCTAGTAGCTATTACCAGTTCTCTTTCACAAATAAGTAACAGAGATTTAGAGAATTTTAGCAAATTGTTTGAGATCACAGAGCTAATTATCCAGATCCTTCTGGTTCCAAAGCCCGGGTTCTTGCCCCTACTTACAGTGCCTGCTAGTAGTAATGAAACGTGGCTACTGGTAGAAATGCTGACGTCCGTCAGAAGAGCGAGGCTACTGGAGGAGGGAAGGGTCATTCATTAACAACAACAAAATAACAACAGAGTTTTTAGAGACTCTGGTGACCAACAGAAAGAATAAAAGGATGAAAAATATTGTGAAACACAGAAATCCCAAAAAGTGATTCCCAAGGGACGCTAATATCCCAGGAAAATATCCCAGGAAAAGGGAGAAAAAATGTGTTTGCTCTTCTTCTCTTGAAAATAAAGCATTATTTTGTCCTATTACAGACTCAGCCTTGGCTCTTAAGTCCTTCACTCGTTTACTCCCATCAGCAGATACTTCATCCAGGTCGACTCCATGCAAGGCACCTCAGTAGTGAGCAAGAGCGAGGAGCTCTCACGCTTCCAACCCAGCCACCAGGTAGACAATGTATTGCCAGGTGGTATTAAAGTTCTTTTAAAAAAATAAAGTTAAGGGGATTAAGAGAGGCTAAGGGGCAGGGAGGGGAGGAGCTGTTCCAGGGAGCTGGTCAGGGAGGGCTCTCTGAGACCCAGGTGAGAAAGGCCAATAGTGCAAAACGTTGGATAAAAGGCATTCTGGAAAGAGGTGCTGCCAGTGCTGAAGGCCCAATGACAAAAACGAACCTTCCACATGTCAGAAACCTTAGGGAGACTGGTGTAGGTGGGTGAGGCCAAAGCAGCGTAGGCCAGGTGAGGCCTGGCAGGAGACAAGGCAGGGAAAGTCAGGGGAGAGCGGAGGAAAGGAGCTGGGTTATGGCTGAAGGGCAACGGGGACCGCTGCAAAGTGGAAACGGGGGAATAGCGCGATCCAATTCACTTTTAAAGCCTCCAGAGCCATATTCACAGTTCCCGGGAAAATTCGGGCAGGCTTGGTCCTTTAGGATA
Organism: Mormoops blainvillei; assembly: GCA_004026545.1. Classification (NCBI taxonomy): domain Eukaryota; kingdom Metazoa; phylum Chordata; class Mammalia; order Chiroptera; family Mormoopidae; genus Mormoops; species Mormoops blainvillei. The sequence goes on along the minus strand of PVJD01007114.1, from coordinate 18,842 downwards.
AAAGTAAAGTAACTGCTGGGGAGAAGGAGCATAAGGAACTAAAAGGTAATGTAAAAAATACACAAGATTTATTATTATTATTATTTTTAAAGAAGGTACCATCACCTTTTGTTCAGGATAGCATCCCTGAAAACTTATCACCTCTAACAAAATACCTTTCACCTGCAGGTCCTGGCTTTCCATCACTGAAGGTTAAAGTTCAAAAAGATGCTTCTTTTTCCAGAGCTAAATACCCCTTCAAGCTAAGGGGATGCAATTGTCAGAGCACCCAGGGCTCTGGTCCACAGAACCTAGGGAAATGCCAAGATCATATACAAAGGCGACTGGTCCTCAACCTCCATTTGAAACACACCTGAACACCTCTTCCCTCTGCTTTTGCTCTCCTAGCATATCCTGTCCACTGTTACCCTTTTGCTGCTATCTTTCTTCCATGGGCTCAAAACTAAACATTATAAATGTGAGCTGCTTGACCAAAGCTGAGCATTATTAGAGTTACTTTCAACAATCCTACAGTTAGTAATCCCATATAAGGCATTCCTTTGGCAGAAAGGAGCACAGTTGAATTTGAACTTGGATAATTTAGAGTTCTTTCTGAAGCTAAATCGCAGCTTTAATTCGAGGAAATTTCTTCTACCAACATGTCTGGACACAGGAACTAAGCAGAAAACGTCCAACATGGGAATCCATCAGATTTCTGTGTTTGTGCTCAAAGGTAGAGACAGAGGTAACAGCATCAGACACTGCGTGACAAACAAGACCCATGTGCAGACAGGAGCCAAGCAGTCACCACAGGAAAAAGATCCAGGGCTGAGGCAAGCGAGGGGGTAGGGAACTCGTGCCTCTTATTAACAACTGCAGACAGACAAGTCTTTGACACTCCCCAATACCACCACCTTGAAACAAATAAAATCAGCCCACCTTTCCCTTAAACTTTACAGCCTGGAATACCCAGATATCAAACAAAATCAACCGCTTCTGCTGTCCATTTGTTAATATCCCAGGCTCGATGACTGTGTTGCTACCTCACATCCATTAAAATCATTAAGACAATGATGTTACATAATCTGTGACCCCAACCCCACGCATCTAAGAACATCCAGTGACACAGAAACAGTGAACAGCAGCCCTCAAATGGGGCAGTGTTAGGAGGGAAGGGGCTTCTACCTCTTCTGGCCAAGTTTCATAACAGCTGAAAGCAACAAACACTATAACCCTTACACTTTTCAGAGCCTAGGCTACTGTGACGGGCAGATGAGCGATCCTGGGTTTACACAGTATGGGTCACATACCTGTGTAAGGCTGTGTACACTTCGTATTCAAGTTAATGCCTTTCATTGTTCATTGCCCACAATTCCCACTAGGTCAAGGTTTCTTATCAACTACCTGCATCACAGTCTCATGGCCCACTTATTAAAAACGTGCCCCACTGAGAATAAACATCTCCAGAGTGGATTAACAAACTGCATTTTTAACCACTACCGCGGTCATCCTTATGTATATTAAGTTCAAGGACCTCTGCCCTAGAGCAACATTTCTTAAACTGTGGCCAAGAAATTAATGGGTCATGACCAGAAGTTGTTTGTTTGTTTTTTAATTAAGTAGACAGAAATGATAAATAGAGCACACTGCAGGGAGTACAGGCAACTGCTTCTCTGGAACTTACTGCAGCTGTGAACCTCTGTGCAGTGATGTAACATGTGTTCCTTACTGTGGGTCCTACTCAAAGTTTGAAAACCACTCTCCTAGAGGGAAGAAGGAAAACTATTCTTGTGCATGGCGTTTAATTTTCTATTTTCCACCACTAACCCCAAGCTTCTTGATTTTAGCTCAAGCACAAGATATCAAGACAGATGCCAGAAACGCTGTCATTAAATCCTAAACAGATAAGGTAAAACCAAAGGGAGGACAGGGATGGACCCAAGGCCCCCCATTCTACTCCTACCTGACACCCTTATCATGGAGCTGAGGACAAGGGAGAGTGTCAAAGGTGAGTTTGCAACCCTCTTCAGGCCGGACCTGTCCCTCAATTTAAAAAAAACACAAAAACAAAAAACTTGTAGCCAATTATATCACAGTTCAGAAGAATTAAAATGGTCCCCACCAAGGCAAGACTCAGCCTCAGTATTACTGGTAAATGCCAAGGCAATGAGGGAAGGGGTGGACAGAACGCACATTCAGGTGTGGCCCACATCTGCAGTCCTGTGGCAGTGATTAGGTCAAAGGGAAGCCAGGGAAGGTTGAATCCAATCCCACCGATCACAAGGCCAAGTTCTCAAAACCAACAGCACCATAGAGCATCCAGCATGTGAGGTCAAGTCCCACCCCAAGCCAGTGACAAGCTTACCATGGGCAAGTCGCTTAACTTCTCAACCCTCCTAGCTCCCTTGCGCCACTAAAGTTCTATGAGCAGATGAGGTGCAGGGTAGCAGTTCCTCTCTTTGCCCAGTGCTCTAGGACCAGGAGCCCTGTCTTGCACATCTTGTTGGACCAGAAGAGAGAAAAAAGGGAGAAAAGACAAGGAAAAAGGATGAGTAGCTTAACTGTCTTGTTAGCCTTTAGGCTCACAAGAAGGAGGAGTCACTAAAAACAGCCTCAAGACTCCAGGAGAGCAAACCGACCAGAAAGCAAAAACCTCAGCAAGACCCAGAAGCAGTTTCCAGCGCCATTCACGGCACTGGCACCGTGGGAGGGTCAGCTACATGCAGAACCGAGAAAAACGGAGGACACTCACACACTTGGCTTTTTAAGCAATTGTAAACTGAGAGCGAAGTCGGAGGTAGCAGTCTCCTGGGCTGGGTCCAAAAGAACAGGTGGTTGCCCTCAGCCCCCAACGGGAGAAAAGCCACCACTTGGGCAGACACCCAGAAGAGGTCAGCAGCCACGGAGGGTGAACTTGAAGCAGGCAGAGGCCGGGGCTGCCCCTCAGCACCGATTCCTGGGAAGTACTCGCCGCAGAAGACCCTACATGCCGCAGGGCAAGAGCGAACTCGCGCCCACCCCTTGGCAAAGGGCACTGGGGAGGTGCCGGGAAGCGGCCAGGCAGGAACTCGGCTGCGGTCACTTCGGCCCGGGGCGGCCGAGAGCGCTCCCGGCAGTTTCGAGGGCGGCCAGTCCCCCATAGGCGGAGGCCCCGAGGGCGACGCTCCAGGACCCAATGTCTCTAGCAAACACCCGAGGGAGAATAACGCCCGAAGCCCCCACCCAGGCCCCTAGGAAGTCTGAACCAACGGAACTACACTAAGGAAGAAGCAGCGATTCGGTCTCCAGGTCCCCTCCGCCAAACAGCGCACCCCAGACTTGCCCAGTTCCTCGCACAGGTCTTGGACCCAGACCTGAGGACCCCACGCCACCTCGGCTCCCATAGCTGCCGCCGCCGGGCCGGCAGTGTTTGTAAACAAACCGGTCACGTGGCTCCGGTTGCCAGCTCCCCGCCCCCTGTGCCCGCGGCCCCCACGAAGACCCCACGCTGGATCCCGCCTTGGCTGTGCTGGGCAGAGGGCGCGGTGCTCCGCAGGGTCGGCCCAGAGGGACCGTGAGACGGGTGCCCAGTTCTGGGTGTCCGGCGCCAGCGCTGACAGCGCGCCCCATGCCTCGCGCGCCTGGCCCGCGCTGCGCTCCGGGTTTGCTTACCCGGCAGCAGGCTGCCCCGTCTGGCCGGCCAGCGCCGGGCTTGGCTCCGCGGGGATGCGCCGCAGCAGAGGACTGCCCGGCTGGATCCCGGGCTCCGGGCGCGCTCTTAAAGCCACAGTCTCCGCCACCGCCGCGGCTGCCACTCCGCATCCCTCCGGGTCGGGGCCGGGGGCTGCCCTGTGACGGACGCGCCCCCGCGCCTATCCCCTCCGTTCAGCACATAGCAACACGCCTCGGGTTGGCTCCGCACGGCCGCAGCCATCCACCCCGAGCCAATCAGCGAAGGACGGAACTCCACCCCCCGCTTCCCCTACCTCCCACCCCCCACCCTCTGGCCTGGCGGGGCTTGGGTGCGGGGAGTGCTGTGAGTGACGAGTCTGGCCCCGCGAGGCTCAGCTAGCAGAGCCTGGCTAAACAAGGCTACTGGCCGGAGGAATAGGGAGAAAGGGTGATGAGAATGGGAGGGCTCTCAGCGCATGGGAAGAGACCGTTTATTTGGGTTTGGGATTTGTCCCGAGGTCAAGACTGGGATTCCCAGAACTTGGGTTAAGAAGGAGGGAGGTTTTATAATGCTTCTACTTAGAAGTCCAAGATAGTAACTCCCTCCTTGCACATTAGCCGTCCCTGACCCACAGCCTAAGTTACCTGAGGAGGTCCTCAGGTCCTGGAGCAACTGCATTTAATAAGATAGTACCAGCCTGACCCGGCCCAACCAGGCCCTACTCACAAGCAAGGCATTTTCCCTCATCTCTCTGTCTGCTAGCAATTTTGGTGAGCTGAAAGTAGAAAAGAGGCTTTAGGGGAATTGGACGGCGCTCGGCCCCCTATTCCTACTGATTTTCCGAGGCTTTTAGAGGGAGATGGGGATGGTCACCCCAGGAGAGCTGGTTGGTCAGTGACCAGAGGGGAGGAGCTCAAGTTCTGGGTCAGTGGGGTGGTGCTTTTCAGGGAACAGAAGGTTAAAAAATAAGCCAGGGCAGTCAGGAAATTCAGGGAGGCACCAGGTGGGTGGAGTGGGGCAGTCTCCCAGCAGGAAAACAGGTCAGTTTGAAAAAGAATGCTGGCCGGGGTCAGGGGAAGAGAGCAGCCCAGCCTTTCACTTGGCCCCTGTGGTTCCCGCAATTCCTCGGAGACCAGAAATGAGAATGGTACTGGGGTGGATTCCCCGCCCCGCGCCCGTGGCTCAAACTTCACCCACAACTCCACCCAGCTAGCTCCAAAATATATTTGATTCCGTTCAAATTGCATTCAGTTTATATACGTTGCCTGGCTGGGTGTGAATCCAGTCCTAATGTTAGTAAAAACAGCAAAACTTCCTCAAATTTGTCAGTATTGTGCATAAGGATCAGTCTCAGATCTGCGGTTTCAGTAAAAGCAGGAGCACCGGGTCCCTGTTTGCAACTGACAAACTTCAAAAGTCTAAAACTGGTTGGGGGGCTGGGGGCGGGGGTGTTGAGATAAGAATTGTGAACTAGAAAGGTTTAACACTTTAATCCTTAATCTAGGAATGTGTGATGGATTCTTTAGATTATCAAGAGCTTGATTTCTAGCCTTTGGTCTGCCTCCTGGGCAAATGTTTTTGTCTCTCTGTGCCTCGGTTTTCACCGTTTCAAAGGAAGGTTGAACCCTGACTGGTGTGGCTCAGTGGGTTGGGCGTCCTCCTGAAAACTGAAAGGTCACTGGCACATGCCTGGGTTGCAGATGGGGTCCCCAGTTGGGACCATGCCAGAAGCACTGATAGGTAACTGATCTGGTGTTTCTTTCTCCCTCCCTTCCCCTCCTTCTAAAAATAAAACCTTTTTTAAAAATAAGTAAATAAAAGGAAGAATGAAATAGGAAGATTTCTAAAAATCTCCCAGCTCCAAAATACTTTCTGAGTAGGCCCAGAAAGTTAAACCTGTTTGAATATTTCGGCAATAATCTCCTAGTGATTATTTGTGTTGACAGATTACCACTCTCCAAGGGTAGATACTACATTAGTTTAACACCCTAGGATATTGTTATGTTATGTAACAAGATTGGTGGCTACTCTTTCTGTTTAAATAAAAGATACTGTACGCTAAAGAGGACAAGCCTGGTGCAGTGGTTCAGAGAGAATCTGAGGACCCCTGCAGGCCTGCTGTGCGCATGCAGGGCACTGGAAGGGGCTCCCGGTAGGTAGGACCAGGAGACAATGGAGCCAGCCAGCCAGCCAACAAAAATTATCTCAGAAGCCTGATAATGTCCCTTCCCAGTCAAAAGAGTCAAATGTCCTGAGTTGTTAAGTGCGATTAAAACAATCATCTTCTCTTCCTCTCTGAAAGCAAACACCCCTAAGTGCCCCTCAGCACACATTTACTCAGGGCCTATCATGTGCAGAATTTCCTGCGTGGCTTGGATGATAGTACACGTTCTGAATAATCCACTGAGAGGAGAGAAGCTGAGGCCAATGGAGAGTGTTTGAGAAGACGCAGCTATTTATCCTATAAAGCAAAAAAGAGATGGAAAGCTGTAAACAAAAACAAAAACAAAAACTGTTCGGATTTAGCCAAAGGGCTCTTCAAACAAACAAACAAACAAAACCCTTGGCAGTAAAATTTTGAGAGTTTCCTGGCCTCGAAGACAGGTTATCAGTCTGGCTTCGTCATTGGCTCGGTCCCTCTGCCTCCTCTGTGTGAGGCCAGATTCATTCATTCCCAAAACTTTCAAACAGCCGTTCTTTTCCAGCATCCTCTCTCCAGTCTTATGTTCCATCTGTTTCTGCATCGACACCACTGCTTCAATAAACAAGGTCACTTCTATGTCCTCATCTTACTCTACCTCTTATAGTATCTGATGTGATTACATCTTCCTTTCCCTCACTCCCGTACCAATCCATCAGCAGCAGGTCCTGTCAGATCTACTTCAAAACATATATTTGCTCTGAACATGTCTGTCTCTGCTGCTACCACCCTGGTCACAGGCACCAGCATCTCTCGCCTAAAATAAGCAACAGCTTCCCAGCGGATCTCCCTGCTTCCAATCCGCTCTCTATGCAGCAGCCAGATGGTGCTGCTTTAAAACATCCTCCTTACGATGCCCCGCAAGGCCCTACTGATCAGGCCTGCCCTTCTCTGCGCTTCCCTCATCGCTCCTTTGTTCACATTGTTCCAGTCAAGCTGGCTGCTTTCCTGTGCCTCAGATACACCGGGCCCAGTCCCGTTAGTGTGTTTGCTGCTCCCTCCACCTGCGACACTGTGCCTCCAGAAGGCTGCCTCTGGCCACTTGGCTCTCAGGTCAAATGCATCCTCCAGAGGGTGCCGTCTGAGTAGACTACCCAACCTTACATGCGCCCTTCCCCCACCCACCCCCCACCCCCGCCAAGGCACTCTCTACCATACCTTCCCCCAACTGATTTTCTGCATAACACGCATTGCTCTCTGAAATTACCTCGTTTATATTTATTTGTTTTCAGTCCCATCCAGCCCTAAAGGGTAAACTCCATGACAGCATCAGGGACTTACTTTGTCTATCTTGCTTCCTGTTGTATCCCCGGTGCCAAGAATAGTGTCTGGCACTCAACCAGTATTTGCTTGTTGAATAAATAACGGAACAAATGAATGAATATGCCTCCTGCCTCACACCCTTGTTCCTGCCGTTTCTTCCACTTGGAGTGTTATTCTTTCCCCCCTCCCCCACCACCTTCCCTCCCTCTCTGCTTTTTTCTCTCCTCATTTCATCTCAAAGCCCTTGGCTTGATGACTCAGTGCAAAGATTAGATCAAATGCCACTTCTTTGGAGGAGTTTGCCCTTACCTCCCTAGGAAAATTCATTTTTCTCTTCTCAGTACCCTCCATAGCACTTTATTCATAGCTCTGTTACATCACTCAACACCCTGCACTCCCTATTAAGAGTTATCAGTTATCCTTCCTCTCTGCCAGTCCCTCCTGGGATGGAAACTTATCAGATCGTCTTTGTATTTTCAGCACCTGGCACATGGTAGGCACTCCCTCAAGGTTTATAGCTGGGTTGAATTGTAGGGATTTAAGCAGAAATGGATAGGGCCTAGCCTCAGGGTATGCTGATCAAGAGATAGCAGCCTTACTTTGTAGTATGAGAACAGTGACTCTAAAGCTTCGGGATACTCTCTAATAAAAGGGGCAGCCTACATCTTAAAATCACAGTACAATGGAAACTTCCTGAAGGCTAAAGGCTACAGGCTCTCACACTACCATACCACCTGGGAAAACCTTCCCCTCTGGCCTGTGTGCAAAGGGGAAGCTACTCCTGGATGACCTCACTGTACCCCCTCTGCTGCCTCCTCCCACAAGTGAAGTCCCATGACGCTATGTCACAAAGGAGGGCCTGGTGCCATCTTCCTGCAGACAGATCGTGGTAACAGTGCTTTGTTTCTTTATGTATAATAAATGCTTTCTCTGATCCTCGTCCAAGTCCCCCGTTTTCAGTCATGAAAGTGGCTGATTATGTGCTTTTCAGACTGACTGTAAGTGGGTAAAGGTTGTGCCTCAGCCCTCCTGAACATGCCCTAACAAAACAGCTGCTATCATTTATTGAGCACATATTGTATACAGAGCAGTTTCTATTCTATCAAGTTATATTTAATCCTCAAAGCAACCTGCAAGATAGGTATTTCCCCCCATTCCTTAAAGAAGCTGATCTTATGGAATTTGAACCCTGATCGTCTTGGCTTCAAAGCGCAGTCCTTCCTTCTTCTACACCATCAGAGAGTAAAAATGCTTTTCTCTCCTCTTCAAATATCCCAATCTCTTTTATGAGGAAACTCATTCGACCACCAAGCCACCCCACAAAGCCAAGCAAAAAGTCCGGAAACAAGAGTTGCAAGGGCTTAGCACTCCTGTCTTAAAAACAATAACAAGAATATTTACTTGGTGCCGCCTGTGTTCTAGGAGCCTGTATAGGCACTGTACACACATTGCTTACTCCGATTCGATCTTTACAACAGCCTTTGAGATGATGCATTAACCACAGTTCCAAAACCTAAAAAACTCTGAAAATCAAAAGCTTGACAGAGCCCATATGGAAAAATAGCAGCGCAGTAATATTCAATCATTAAAATCCATAGGGCAAAAAGTATTTGACAGGGTACTATTCTGTTTCCTTCCTTTATTTTCGCAAGTTACTAACATTACTCTCATTGAGTATCTTTTCATTTCCAATCCTTCCCGTGTGGCCTAGTCTCGATATTTATCTAATTGGTAGGTTATATCTCACAATCAGTTAACATTGAGGATGTCTCTCTTCTGCCCAGTTTTTAACTTTCAGCAAACTGATGTAATAAACCATAGAAGGTTTTCCTATAGTCCACTTTAAAAAAAAAAAAAGTTGGGCACAGCTCATTTGATGGCATTCTTAAATTGAGATGAGGTCACATGTAGGCTTTATTAATCCCATCTAGTATATTCATATGTTTCTTATAGAAACATTAATATTTGAAAGAGCTCATACTTCCTAGGGTTTTATGTAGTATGCAGTATACATACTGAAAGATTCTAGAATCTGAAACACCTACCTAGCCCAGGGTTTTAAATATGGGATTGGGGACTATATTATTATCCCTCTGTTACAGACAAGCAAACATAGACTCAGAGAGGTTAACTAATTTTTCCCAATGTCACGCAGCTAGTAAATACCAGAGCTAGAATTACAAATATATCTGAAACTGTGAAAAGAAAATATTTGGAACACACATGACAGACTAAGGGCTAATTTTTCCAAAGGCAAAGGATATGAAGTGACAATTCATTGTGAAAGAAATAGAAATAATTTGTAATGATATAAAAAAAATTTAACCATACTTATAACAAGAAAAAATGTGAATTAAAATTACAATGAGGTGGTACTTTAATCTTAGATTGGCAAGTAGCAAAACACTCAATAACATTGTGTTGGAGAAGGCATGAAGACATAGCCACTCATATGTTGTTCACAGTAAAGGTAAAATGGTACGATTTTTATGAAGGGCAAGCTGGTAACCTCTCTCAAAATTAGGAATTAATATACCCAGAAATTTCACTCCTAGGAATTTATCCTTAAGAGCTGCTCACATGAGCACAAAGATGGATATAAAAGGATATTTTAACCTTGTTAGTATTAGTAAGAACTCTAACTTTTGGGGGACTATGAATTTGCAGTTGATTAAAACCCAGATATTTTACAACTCTCTAAAACTGATGATAGGGGATGATTACTTTTTTCTGTTTAGTACAGAAGAACCTCAGAAGTTATTATTTTTACCCTTTAGGACATCGCCCAATTTTGCATCAAAATTAGCAATTTTATTTAAGAATTTCTTTTTATCTACTGACTTTATGATTTTCAACTTTCATATTCTCTTTTGAGCCAACTTTATTAATTAAGTGGGAGAAAAAGAAAAGCATGGTACAGAACAATTATACCACCATTGGCAGTATATTTAGTGGCAAGTGTGCCACCATTTGTTTTTTAAAATAACCATTTATGTGTAGTTTGTATACAAGTTTGTTGAAATATGCCTTTACTCTCCTGAGGAGACTGCACAAGGAGCTAGCAACCGTGGCTGCTGCTGGGAAGAAGAAGTGGGAGAGCGGGGGTTACAAACGGGAGGGAGCCTTACCCACTTAGCGTCATGTGTATGGATTACCTATCAAAAAGGAAATTACATTTTCCACGGAGGAAATAAAGAGAACATCTCAACACTGTCTGATTGTGGGATCCAAACCCTAAAACTCTCTGCTATAGTAAATATCTTTGGGATCAGACATGGATCAGAAGCACTTCCTCTTGTTCTTCACTCATTGCACGCACTGTGCGGGCCTCCTCGGTCTCTAGTTCCTGAAGACTGACTTTCAGCACAGCACTGGTCATAACGGAATTTCATCAGAGCCGATTTTTCAACATTCTAGAGAGGAAATTTTCAAACAGTGGGAGCCTGACTTCCCAGGGATGGGAGGCCCTATGGTGAAGTCTGGGGAGAGGAGTGAGTTCAACCTGGTCCCTTCCGTCAAACGAGCTCTTCTTTTAGCTGTTTTGCTCCTGAGTTTAAATAAAACCATTCTCCTAAGAATAAAAGTGACAATGACCAGGGCTCCCCTCAGCCTCACTTTGTGGTACTATATAGAGCAGTGTAGCCCTGAGGCACCCCTGAATTTCTAGAGAAAGTTCCCCTCAAGTAGTACCAATAAGGAGAATCAAAATGTGATGGAAAAGGTTGAGCATCTATCCAAAAGGCTCGCCAAGTCAGCCAATGGGCAGAGATTTAGGACTGCCCATATCCAACTAGGGATTACCAAGGCATAATTTCTAAGTGAGAACCATTGTATATTGCTATTGTATCCAAAACTGTCAAATATTCTAGCCTCTGAGTGAATGCATTGTGTTATATGTTATCCGAACAATAGCCTCGTTCATAACGTAATTCCCAGCAAAGAATGGGAATTCCACAGCGGGAGGGCTGGCAGCGGCGCCTTAGCCCCCAGCTTCCCCTCAGCGTGGCATGTGGCACCTGTGGCTTACCGGCCCTGTTTAATGGACTTCAGATTGTATTATCTATACAGATAATATATTATATATGGTGTTCAGTTTTCACCAAGTCAGTCCTCATAAAATGGACAGAGGCCTAAGGAGATTCCCGCAAACAAACCATGAATTAAAGATGACACTAATAGTTACAGCACAAGAAAATGGTGGGGTTGACATTTCTCTTACCTTGAATATAATAAGCTGTCCGGCACATGACTCAGTAAAAGCAGTAATCTGCTTGTCAGATCAGTCAAGAAGATGGTACCAAAAATTTTTCAAAATTATCCGCAAATGATTTGGAAAATGGGTTTACAAAATTTTTGGCTATTAGGAACATACCGTCAGAAACATTTGGAGACCCATGGTTTGAAAAGTGACCCCTGAAGAGCAGGAATTTGTCCGCGAATCTCCAACATGGCCCAGATAGAAGGTGCCCAGAGTCTGAGGTATTTCATCCTGCTTAAATGGTCGCACCTGCAGAGAGGCCACATGAATCTAGCTACCATAGCTTGATGAAACCATCTTTTAAGGTCACCCAACCCATTTCTCAATTATAACCTTGATTTTCAAGGATAATTTATTATTCACATTCTCCTTCCCATGTTGCTACCTTTCTTACAGGTGGAGAATGTACCATCCAGTGTCTTCTCATTGCATAACTCAGTATTGGACTCTTGTGAGCTTGGTTAATGTGGGTCCATCCCCAAGAGACCGCTCACCACTGAGCTTCATGACAAAATGAGTTCCTGGACTGGTCAAGGCAATGCCCAGACCCTAGAAGACAGGGACCCTCAGTTTCCCCAGGTGACCTCTCCGAAGTACCTCCTCCCCCGGAGACCCTGAGGAGCAACATGCCTGCACGCCTGGGCCTTGCTTCTAAAATAAGGGCGTTTACAGCTCTGGGTTGCATCAGTTTCGTAGCACATCTAGTGTTATTCTTGCTCAACAGCTATTTCTTCCCGGGCCTCGGTTTTTGAACAGGGTTAACTCACTGGCTTGTAAGCCGATTGTTGCTTTGGTCTGCCAGGCACCAAGGCTCAGGCTCGCAACAAAGGCTCCTCAGACAACCCTGATCCACTGACCTGCAGAGCCGGGGGACGGGCTCGGAGCGGCCTCTCTGCTCTGCCAGCCTGCTGCTGTAGCCGGTGCCGAGTAACTAACTGCACAGCCGGCCTCTGCAGCATTCTCCCTCCACGGTGGGACTGTTCCTTCTGCGAATAAAACTGAAATAGATCCATTTTCGTTCGTCAAATGACAATGCCATCAGCTGTCCTAGGAGCTTGGATGACCAGACTTTTATTTTGGTCTCACTGCCTGGTGGCAATATGCCAACTCCAGCAATTTCTAGGACTGTGGAGCAGCCTGTGTATGCAGAGAGCGTACGGTGGGCCCCCTGGAACCCGGCTGCCTACAGGTTGGTTCGGACGGCCGTACTCAGCCATAGTTGCACATGAGTATCATCTGGAGAGCTTTTTAAACACGCAATGCCTGCGTCCCGCTCCTAGCAATTGCGATTTGATTGGTCTGGGGTGGAACCTGGGCGTGGATGCCTTTGAAAGTTCCCCAGGTGGTAAGTGCAGTAGGTGATGAAGACCACAGGCTTGGGGTTTTATATTAAAAGAGAGGATTGGAAACTGGAACAATTCTATCCTAAGCCTTCTGGTCTGAAGCTCCCTTCAAGCATCTCCACACATTTTGTAATTAGCTCACAGACATATTTGCAAAAAGCTGCAAAAGAAAAAATGTGTTAATGATACAATACCAGGTTTCACAGGTTGCGAGACACTTTCTCACATATTCTTACATTTGACTCTTAAAATAACCCAGGGAGGTAAGCAGGGCAGGTATTATTATCCACAGTTCTCTGATAAGGAAGTTGGTATCCTGAGCCAGCCAAGGACCCAGACTTCTGTTTTGGTTCAGAAACTTTTAAAATTACATAATACATATTCTACAGTGACAGTGAATAACCTTATCTGTCACATATAAGGATGATAAGATTCAGATATATAATGCACAGGAATTAAAAGATTCTAAAAACAGACTTAAAAATTTGAATTTTTAAGCTTTGCTACTTATTATCTCTATTATCTTAGGCACCTATATAATCTCTTCGAGATCCAATTTTCCTCATCTAAATATAGAACAAAAATATATCATAGTACCATACCACCTTCAAAGGGGTATCAATAAGATATGATAGTTGACACTCATTATATAATCATGCCATATTTACCTACTTGTTAGAGTGAAAAAAATCTCTAAGGATTATTTAAAGTAGTTGGGCTCCTTTATTCTGTAAAGGTTTTCTTTGGTATCAATCTTTGTCTTTCTTACCTGATACTGCTGCTTAAACTGAGGGACTTGATCGGCTTGTGTGGTCACATTTCTCATGACAGTCACCAAAGAATTCATTTAGATCAGAAATCAGAATTGTAGCAAATCTGCCATTTAAAAATCTTTGTCTATTTTACTTAGGCACTGCTCGATCAGCTGTTTTGTAAAAAATGAATATACTTAATTTTTTAGGGCAGTCTTGATTAACAGAAAAATTAAGCCAAGTGTAGCCTCTGCAGCTTCCCCTATATTAAATGCATTTTACATTAACATGGTACGTTTGTTGTAATTAAGGAACCAATATTGATACTTTATTAAGTGCATGGTTATTCAGATTTCCTAACTTTTATCTGCCCTCCTTTTTCTCTTCCAGAATGTCATCCAGGACATCACCTTACATTAGTCATCATGTGTCTCCAAGCTCCTCTGTGCCAAGACAGCTTCTCAGGGTTTCCTTATTTTTAATGACCTTGACAGTCCTGAGGCGTTCTGGTTGTGCATTTTAGGATTTCCCTCTATTGCAATTTGATGTTTTTCTTCTGATCAGACTGGGTTTATGTGGTTTGGGGAGGAGGATCACAGAGGTAAAGTGCCATTTTCATCACATCATATCAAGGGTACATTCTATCTGTTAGATTTGTCAGTGACGATGACCTGGATCACCTGGCTGAGGTCGCGTTAGGGTTCTTCACGGAGGTTACTCGCCACTCCACTCTCCGTACCGTACTTTGGGCTGGAAGTCGCCAGGAACAGCCCACACCGTGGGGAGTTATACCCCCTCCTTTAATGTGGAATATCTAGATCATTTACTTGGAATGCTTCTGCACTGGAGATTGATCAAAGACTTTTGTTTGTAAACCGTTTGCTGTTTGGTGCTCACACACCAAGTCAGGACAATTAACCTATTGGGTAATTTCCATAGTCTTGTACTAGGGTCCAGATCAGAACCATAATGAGGTCTAGGGAGACCTCTAGTGGTTGAATGATGGCATGACGATCCACCTACCGGTTCTCACCCGACGCCACTGACATTCCTTCCGTCAGTCCAGTTGTTCTTAACCGGGTATGACTTTGCCCCCTAGCCCCAGGAAATATTTGCTAGTATCTGGAGACACCTTCGATTGTCACACTTTCGGGTAAGAGACGCTACTGACATATAATAAGAAGAGGTCAGGGATGTTGCTACACCTCCTACAATGCCCAGGACTCATACAACAAAGAATTATCTGAATTGATGTGCCAATAATGCTGAGGTTAAGAAGCCCTATGGCCAGTAGTTTACACAGGTGTATAAAGGTTACAGCCATCCTCAAACACTGTTATAATGGAGAGAGAGAGAGAGAGAGAGAGAGAGAGAGAGAGAGAGAGAGAGAGAGGAAAAAACCCTGTTTTGTGAAAACAGAGGAAAAATTCTTCAGTAAAATGCGCCGCTCAACGCTATTGATCACAGCAGATTTAGAAGAAACGGTGCCGTGACTTCCGGATGGTTTTGTTTGGGCCAACATCGGGCACGTACGCACGAATGGCAGGATGAGAAGCTGTTCTGAGCAGAAGAGGTGCAGGTAGAAAAAGAAACGAAATCAGGGCCAGTGTTTTGAGAAGGGGATTATGTAATAAAATTATTTCAGATAATTTTTTTAAACTAAGAACAATTTTGAGGGAAAAAAGTGCAGCCAGATCTATAAAATCCACAACCCACAACTATTTTAATTGCATGCTTATATAGACATATTTTTATGTTGTTTCAATCATATTCATATTCTGCTTTTTTCAATGAATGTCGTACCTGAAATTCTTTTTTCTATTCCTAGCATCTCCATTATGTTTATTTTTCAATTTTTCCATTATCTTTTTAAATGTCTACACTATATCAATATTTCATAATGTAGGTGAACCATACTATAGCCATTCTCCTATTAGACCATTTCAATATGTTCCTTCTAACATTGCATCATAACTTTTTTCTCTAGTTAGAGCATTTTCTTGGGACACATTTCCAGGAGTCAGATTCTAGAGTCGAAGAGTATGAACAGTATACGACAACATAAGAGAGTGAATAGGAACACAGAATTTGGAATTAGACAACTTGGTACAAAACTCAGCCCTGCCCATTGCTGACAATGTGACTTGAGTGATTTGCTGAAGCTCCCTGGTCCTCGGCAATTGTGGTGATGATGAAGAGAGGCTGTGTATGCCAAGTCCACTGTATAGATCCTGGCAAACAGACAAATTACCATCGTTGCCATTCTTTTCTTTTTTTTCTTCTTGTTTTCCTTAAAGTTCTTGATACTTTTTGTCATGTCACCTTCCAAAAGATTGTACCAATTTACATTATCACAGGCAACGCAAAAAAACTGGCTATTTTTACTATAACCCACAACTTGATTCAAAGTTTGCTCCATTATTAGGAATAAGTTTTATTGGCTCATGTTGCTTTCACGGATGAATTGTCTTCCTAAAAGTGCGTATCTGTAGGTAAAGAGTATTTTGAGATCAGGAAAAAGAAGGAAACCAGGAAAAAGAAGGGGGAGGAGGGAGAGAAAAAGAGCACTTGGGTTTCTTTACTCCTCAGAGAAGAAGTTGCAGTGAGGTGAAGAAATGTTCCTGACTTTCGTGGCAATTATGTAGGGTCTTCGGCTGCATCACATTGGCCTTGGATGAAGCCTTGCTTCCCTGCTAGGGACCACGGCACTCACAGCTGGGGCAACCACATCGCGCCTCCTGTAAACACCTCCATTTTGGCCCTGGTCGTCTCTCCTGTGGGCGGTGGGGCTTCATTTGTTGCTGGGCAGTTGGGGTCACATAGAGATTGGTAACTGTTAAGCAATGACTGAGCACTTCAGGCAAGAAAGAATATCCTCGGGTTCTCCCTAGACTCTAGAAGTGCTTTCTCTGAGGCTGTGTCGGCCATAATACAAAGAACATAAAATACAAGAGTCAAGTTGATCACTTCTATCTTTGGTTCTATATTAGGGACAAAGGCTTGGACCTGAATTCAGTCTTTGTCACCCTCTGCTCTAGGCTGCTTTTCAAGGATGAGGCAAGTCCCAGCTGTGTTGAAGAAATAGTATAAACTGGATACATGTAGTTGCTTTTTTTATTTTTTGTCTCTGTATTTTTGTCCCTGAGATGATCAAGTTTACATATACCGTGTCTCCTTTCTTTTTTTCAGTTCAGTTTTTTACTGAATGTGGTACACAACAGGTTTAGTCAAACAGACCAAAGCCCATGTCACCACCAGACTCCTCAGACTTCATTCTGTGCTTCTGAAGCCAGGAAAGTCAGCATTTGTGCTGCCTGTCACGACCAGAACCAATGAGCAGAGACAGGGATTGAATCTTTATGGGCACTTTATTCAGATGGTGAGTAATCTCTTAAGAGGATGGCAGTTTATGTACGCTAAAACTTGTCTTTACGTCTTTTCTTTCTTTCTGATATTCCTAACATCTATACTTTGCTATGATAATTATACAAAATTAGAGGAAAAAAATCTAACCACTATTAGATTATTTATTGAATTTACCACAAGCTTCTTTTTATAAATGTTATGATTTTTAAAATGCACATTGAATCAGATGGCATATGCAATGTCATTTCCTGAGTTTTCTCACTTACCATTGTATTGTGAAACATTTATGCAGATTTTCAAAAATCTGATTTTAACTGGCACTATAATATTCTACCTTATAAATATATTTCACTCACCCAGACTGGTGTGGTTCAGTGGGTTGGGCATCATCCAGCAAATTGAAAGGTTGCCGGTTCGATTCTCCGTCAGTGAGGGCACACGCCTATGTTGCTGGTTGGGGGCATGTGAGAGGCAACCAATTGCACACTGATGTTTCCCTCTCTTTCTCCCTCCCTTCCCCTCTCTCTAAAAATAAATAAATAAAATAGTTTGTTTTTTTTTAAACATGCCTAAATATATTTCA
Source organism: Mormoops blainvillei (assembly GCA_004026545.1). Classification (NCBI taxonomy): domain Eukaryota; kingdom Metazoa; phylum Chordata; class Mammalia; order Chiroptera; family Mormoopidae; genus Mormoops; species Mormoops blainvillei. The sequence goes on along the minus strand of PVJD01007114.1, from coordinate 1,446 downwards.
CTCAATGATTCTACTATTGCTATACATTCTGGTCACTTCTAAATTTTCACAATTATAAAAAATTCAATATGAGTATCCATAAACATACATCTTTATTCCTATCAATTACTCCCCAAGGATAGTGTATTCATTCCCTAGAGCTGCTGTAACAAACTACTAAAGACTATGATGGCTTGAAATGCCTGAAATTTATTGTCTCCCAGTTCTGAAGAACAGGAACTCAAAATCACGGTATTGGCAGGGACATACTCCGTTTGAAAACTGGAAAGGAAAATTCTTCCTTGCCTCTTTTATTTTATCTTCTTTTGTTGGTCGGCAATCCTTGACATTCCTTGGCTTGTGGATTCAACACTCTGACCTTTACCTACACAGCCACATGGCCCTCTTCTCTGTGTCTCTGTCTTTAAGAGGCACACTCCCCTCTTACAAGGTTGCTAGTCATACAGAATTAATAGCCCTCCTATTCCAATACGATTTCATCTTAATTATTAATACATCTGTAATGACCTGATTTCCAAATAAGGGTACATTCTGGAGTATGGGGGCTTAAGATTTCAAGGTGCCTCTTGGGTGGAAACAATTCAACCCATAACACATGGAATCACAGCATCAACATATATGGACATTTTTAAGAATCAATACATTTTGCCAAAATGCTCTTCAGAAGGTCTTACCAAATTTAATCTGTGTTATACATTTGCCTGCATTAAACATTCTATTTTTTAATCCTAACCAGTTGACTAGTTTAAACTGTTATCTCATTTAACCAATGAGCATTTGATCAGTGAGACTGAACGTGTTTTCCACATGCTTGTAGCTATTAGCTATTTTTATTTTCATCTGTAAATTGTTTGGTATTTACCTGTTTTTTATAATGTTTTTCTGATTTATAGAAGTTGATATAAAAGTATATTCACTTGTCATCTCTTCCATTTACTTGGTCTATTTCCAAGTTTTTTCTTTTTTCTTTTTAAGTGAAATAGAAAATACTTTATTTTTTTATTGTTGTTCAAATCGTGTTTTTTTTAATTTTCAATTTTATTGCTATATTAAAGTTTATTATTAAACTTTTCCTTTTATATTAAAAAAGTCACCTATTTTAGGACTACTTAAATATCCATATGTGTTTTCTCCTAAATATTTTATGCTTTCATATTTTATTTTATTTGTTTCTTTCATGTCTTTAAATTCCAGAATTTATTTTCAGTGTATAGTGTGATGTAAAACCCCAACAAGGTATTTTTATACCATTTTCTACACACAATTGATGATATCATTTCTTATCTACTATGATGCATCTTTTATAAAATGTTAACTTACTCTCTTAAGAGCTTCACGAGGTAAGTAACTGTTGTTATCCACATTTTATACCTCAGGAAATGGGCTCAGAGACGCTCAGAAGTTACCCGAGGTTGCACAGCCAGTAAATGGCAGAGGCAACCTGAC